>CM018587.1:26678067-26703067 GCA_009078335.1 Salix brachista
TCTCTATCAACTAAATAATTAAATAAAAATTTTGTTGAGAGGTCGTGTCTTTCAAAAATCAATGAGCAAATATATAAAAATATATAAAGATTTTCATCTTTATGGTAGGTATTTCATACAAGAGAAAACACAAATCCTAATTAAATAATTTCTAAAATTAAAATATTCATATTTAGCATAACATATAATGATAACCAAAATATATATAGCCTATACTTTCTATCGTTTTCAAAGTACTCCCTGTTAGAAAATTATAGGGCTAGTATTCTCATGTTTATGGTAGTTATCTTGATAATAGATAGCTCTTTAAAACCCCTACTTAACATAATATACAAAAAATTATAATCATACCCAATATTTCAAATCTTACTATTTTTATGTGAATAATTCTATAATTTATTAATTTACATAATTAATGACACGCAAGATACATATTACACAAAAAGCTAATCTGTAGGGAAAATATTGTAGCAGCAAACACAGATTATTAATGTAGATTGTAACGGTGTAATTATCGTTTCACCCTTCAGTGCGTAAAAATTTAATTCTTTGACTCAAGGGCATTTTTGACTTTTTTATAGGACTTGGTTGATATTATCTGATTATTTAAGGGTATTCGTGTCTTTTCGAGTTTTTTTGCACAATAAAACTACGGGCGTACCTCTACATGCAGACAACAAACCATTCGTTGTCCAATGGTATTTCTGAATTTTTCCAATGTTTGTGAACAATGCAATTATCACAGTAGCCTTCGATAAGACAAAAACTTAGAGTTGTCAATAAGAGTGTTTATGGTATTTCAAAATTTTACAAACAGTAAAAATACCGATATGCCGTCAAAAAACAAAATTCAAGCGTTAATTGTAGGGTTGTTTAGGTAATTTTAAGAAAATTTATTCTTTCTTTTTTCTGCAGAAAATTGCTGGAGCGCCACCATCTTTTTTCATTCATGCCCTTCAGACAGCACGTGCGGTGTCATTCGGTGGTGAAAAATGTTCATCCAACATCACACTGGATATACCGTCATGTCCCCTTCCACATGGTGGTGCACATATCAGCGCATGGTGCTAGAGGCGAGCCAATGGTCGGTCATTAGTTGTTTCCCCCCTTTTCTCTCTCCTCTAGCTGAAAATGCAGGTTAGTCATCTTTTATGGTTTTTTCAGTTCAGTCCTTGGGTTTTTTATTGTTTTTTTCCATCCCTATTTCATTTATAAAAGTTTTTGTTTGTTTCAATTTTGTCTTTCAATTAGAATTGATTAGAAATATTTTGTTTCATTTTGATGTTTATTCTTTTTTCTTTTTTTTTGCATTCCTATAATTTTTTCAATATTGAGGTTTCAATTGTCATTTGATTGAAATTTATTATATATTTTGTTTTTCACTTGGCCCTTATTCTTTAAATTTTATGTTTTCTTTCGATTCCTTTAAGTTTTTCGATCCTTCTGGACTATCCGTATTTTTTATTTGTATTTATGTATATATACTCTTAGTTTTGATTTATAATTTCTATTATTTTCCTTTTTTTTGGGTTTTATTTTTATTCAATTTAGTGTTTAAATTTTAATTTATGTTGATAATCATTTTAAAAATTTTCATTTATTCTTTTTCCCCTTCTATTCATTATTATTCAAGTCAAATTATATTTTCTATGCTAATAATATTTATTTTGGTCTTGTCATTTATTTGTTTATTTTAGTCTTGAAATTTTAATTTATGTTAATAATTATTTTAAATTAATAGTAGTTTGATTTTTTTTATTTTAATAAAATAGAAGAAATGCATATTTTTTGTTTAACCGCCTTCAATTGAAATTTATCATATATATATATATATATATATATATATATATATATATTCATTTTAGCCCTCATTCTTTTTATTTTTGTTTTATTTTTAGTTCTTTTAATTTTTTTGATCTACAGGTTTTGATTTGTTTTAATTTTATCCTACAAATAAAATTGATCATATATACTATTTTTCATTTTGGAAATTATTCGTATTATTTTTTGTTTCAATACTTTAATTTTTTAAGCTCTTTTTAGACAATCTTTATTTTTTGTCTGTATTTATGTATATATGCTTGTAGTTTTGGTTTGTGATTTTTATCATTTTTTTTTCTCTTATGGTTTTGTTTTTATTCAGTTTAGTCTTCAAATTTTAATTTATGTTTGTAATCATTTTAACTTGATATTTCTTCTTTTTTATCTTTGCTCTTTTTCTTTAGTATTTTCTATTATTTTTATTTGTTTTTCAGATCAAATAACTTTTTTTTGGTTTTATTTTTTTTGTTTGTTTTTGGTTGCTCTTTTATTATATTTTTTGTTTTTTTATTCTTCAAAATAATTTTATGATTTTTATTGTTTACACAATAATAATGATAAGTTGAGTGATTGTTTTTTTAATTGGTTCTTGCTTGCTCTTTTATAAAAATATTTTGCTTTTCTTAAAAAAACTTTTTGGGGTAATTTAATAATTTTTATTATTTAGACAATAATCGTGATGGTAATTTTAATTGATAATAATAGTAACGTCTCAATAGATTTTCAATTATATTTTTTTTTATAGGTAAAGAATCAACAACTCATTTTTATTGTTTAGTTATTACAGGTATTTACATGATTTATTTTATTATTGTGTTTAATTTAAATTAAATTATGAAATGAGATAATCCTAATACAATGATTAAGATATCCAAATCATCTTGGTTTTTTAATGGTAATGAGAATTTTATGTTGATGATTTTGTTGAAACCTATTAAATAAGTAAATTCATATCGATTTAAAATTTATATATTTTATTGAAAACTCGTACTTCACAAAACTTCCACAAAAAATTATTATTTTGCCCAAATTTATAGGTTTATAGAAAAAATCTCACACTCTTCATACTTTTTTGCATTGAAAAAATTATGGTTCTTGCTACATATATTTTGGTTGTCTTTATTTGCTTTTTTGTCAAAGTTTTTTGGTTTTTTTGCTTGTTTCTTCAAGATAATTTTATGGTTTTTATTTTTTACATGATGATGATGATGATGATGATAATAATAATAATAATAATAATCTTACTAATTATTTTTTATAATTGTTTTCTTACTTACCCTTTTATTCAAGTTTTTAGTATTATTCTTTGGGATAATTTAATAATTTTTTTGATTAAATAGATGATGATGGTAACAATAATAATTTATTACAATGATTTTAATGCTTAGAATATTAGTAATTATGGTTATGGTGCTAATAGTAACAATAACTTATAAAATAATATAAAAAATATCAATGATAACACATTTTATTATAATCCATCCAATTATAATAATTATATTAATAATAATAAAAATAATAATATTTTTTTATCCTTTAATTATTTTTATTTATTCTTCAAATCAAATAATATACTTTTTTATGTTGCTAATATTTTTTTTTTTGCTTTCAATCATAATAATAACAATAAAAATAATAATTCAAAAATTTATCATTCAATGTTATATTTATTAAAAATTAGGTTTTGCAACTTCTTTATATATAATGTTTCAAATCTAATATCCCGGATTCATCTTTTGGATAAATTCTTTGGGTCAATATTGTCTTTATTTTTTTGAAAATAATAATTCAACTAATTTAATTTTAAAAAATAAACATTATACCAATTAAATGAATAGTCAAGCAGTTAAAATAGGTCTAAAATCAATCAATTTGATGTATATATCAAATAACTTATCTTTAAGGGGTGTTTGACACTACGTTTTAAAAGCGTTTTTGAAAAAAAATGACATTTTTTTATTTTTATTTTTTAATTTAAATTAATTATTTTTAGTGTTTTAAGATCATTTTCATGTGCTGATGTCAAAAATAATTTTATTTTTTAAAAAAAAAACATCATTTTGATGTATTTCTGAACGAAAAGCACTTTTAAAAACAACTGCAACCAAACTCCCAAATATTTGGTGATTCAAAAGGAATTTTATAACCCAAATAGAGATGGAAAATCAGAAATAAATACAAAAATTTTCAAATATGTGTTTGTTATGGTGATAAGATATGTGATTTATTCATTAAAAAAGATACAATGACGAATGTTATTTTTAAAGTATGTAATAAATAAAGTAGTTATTGATGTGATACATGAGACTCTGAAGGATCTAAACTATCAAATTGGTGCAATTAGATATTCCACTAACCAATTTTTAGGGGGGTCATCTTACTATGATTAATAATAGAGGATGGGAAGGTCCTCAATTTAGGCCTTGAAGATACCTTATTTTTTCTCTAGATATTCTTCAATTTTGGGTTTTTTTTTTTTTCATTTCCCTTGGTTGTTTTAAGGTTATATTTTCTTTTTAACATTGAAATGGTTGTAGTTATTTTTATTATAACTCTTGGAAAATTATTATTCAAAATTATTTTCATTTCTATAAGAAATAATGATGTTCCCTTTTCATTTTATATGTTTCTCTATTTGCCTTTCAATCCTAATTAATTTATGTTTTTGGCTATATATCATGGGAAAACACCCTCATCCTTATAAGATTTGATAACTTAAATAGAAAATAAGACCATGCTTACATCATGATGACATTGTAACCATGTATGGAAATCTCACTCTTATATATGGACCTTAATTTTGTGATGATAACATAGATATCTTGTAAAAATGAGTAATTCTTTTTTGTATTTATAAATAACAAGAAAAACAATATACATCCTATTATAGAATAAACAATGAAAGCTATTAGTTGTTAGATAAGTGATACACATGTTTGTTTAACTTTACTTGTCCTAAAAAAACAACATACGAAGGATATGTATGAATAAATGTGCGATCAAAATAATAACTATAAGAAATAGTTTTAATATTCATTGTTCGAGTAATATGCTTAATCAATTAATCAACTTTGAAATATTCTAAAACATCTACTTAAAGAAGTGAGTATCGTTTAGTTTGATCGAAAAGTATTGAGAATGAAATATTGCATTGAAGAACCACATGTCAGTTACGAGTTATTAGTGATGTTTTTTTAATGTGTGTTTTATAATATAGTCTATGATTTTCAATTAAAAAATATATCAAAATAATATTTTTTATAATTTTATTTTTATTTTTGATATTTAATATACCATAAAAATATTAATTTAATATTTTTTTAGATGAAAAACAATTTGAAAAGTAGAAAGTATCGTAAGCCTTTGCAGTATGCTCAAGAGCCTATCTGTTTCTGTGGTGTAAATTTTGTTTTTGAAAAAAATAAAAAAATATTATTTTTTAATGTTTTTATATTATTTTGATATGATGATATCAAAAAATAATTTTTAAAAATTAAAAAATAATTTTTAAAAATTAAAAAATTATTTTAATATATTTTAAAATAAAAAATAATTTAAAATATAACTGCCACTGCGGTGAGAAACAATTATATTTATGCAAGCCATGTTTTGCAACCTTTGACTAGTTAATTAGTTTGAAGTAAAGGATTAAATTATAATTGATTTAAAATAAAAGAAAAATCAAACAATGACAAGTGAAAAAAAAAAAACAATAGTGGGAGAGAAGCCGTCAAAAACAAAACTCTAGAGATGAATTGAGAGGAAGTACAGAAGCATCTTTCAGCTGGAGGCAGTGAAAAAGAGAGAGTGATAGGGATTCTTAGCTCTCTCTCTCAGATCTGAAGTTCTTGTAATTGAATCGAAATCCAAAGAGAAAGCCATTCTCTGTTTTGACTTTTGTTATCGGTATCCAAAGACTACAAAATGGACGCATTGAGGAAACAGGCCAGCAAGTTGAGGGAGCAAGTAGCCAAGCAACAACAAGTAAATATTGATTCTATCTATCAAACTTGCCCTTTTTTCTTTTCACTCTTTGATCTTCTCAATTCTGGTCTTTAACATCTTAGTCTTTGATTGTCTGTTTACTGAAAAAATGTGCAAAAGTAAATGACTAGAACATTTGTTGGATTTGTTTTGTTTTTTTCTCATCTGGGTTTTAGTAAACGTTTAAAATAAGCAGATTTAGCTTAAATTGTTAAGTGGGTTCATGCTTGTTAATGGGATTTGAGTGATTTTTATGGAGTGAACGGTCGAGTTCAATTATTTGCAAACAACTTGAGCACACATATTGATGTGGATGAGGGGAGTTCATGTCCATCTAAACTTTGTGACTAGAGAAAATGATTGAAGTTAGCGCTGTCAAATTATGACTAAGGCAAAGCCTTTTGTTGTTTTTGAAGAACTTTTCCCTTATATGTGTTTGTTCACTTTGTGTTTATAAAAAAGCCCATATAGTAAACTAAGTTTGAGGTTTCAAATTTTAGTGTTGCCAATGATAGCAACCTTTTAGACAGGAAGCAAATGTAGTTAGAAAGTTTTTGTGCTACATGCGTCCAAATATGTATGCCAGTTCATCTTTGTGCATTTGGGCAGTTAAAATTTTTAAACCACTCAAATGATTTGTATATAGGAAAAAAACACTAATGTTACTGGACCACACCTGCTTATGTGTTTTATTTAGAGTGAATTCGATTTGACACAGACGTTTCAGTCTTAGCAGAAGCATGCTGCATTGTGCAAATAGAAAGGTTTAAGATGCGGAATACCTGGTTTTCTGTTGAAGCTCTCACTAGAATGATTTGGACCATTTTACACTTCTATTTAAGAATGTTTTTCTTCACTTACTACTAGCTTCTTTTATGATCTTCATGCTGGCGTTTTTTTTTGGATTAATAAAGGATGGATAGTATTCAAAAGAAAGGAATCTATGGGTTCATCTTTGAGATTGAGCCATTGTTCAACAACAGAAAAAGAACAAATAAACCTCATGATATAAGAGAGCCCCAGTATCCCTGAATATCAGTTAGGTAAACCCCTGAAAAGCCCCCTAAGTGTTGCACCATAAAGCAGCAAGTAACACTACCCTATTATACAAAAAAATGTCTTAAGGTTAAATATCCTCGAAGATCCTTATATACAAATTACTAAATTACTGGAAAGACAGAACATATCTATAATATCTTGCAATCCACTCACAAAACCCCGCAGAGGATAGACCGTCCATGATTCCCCAACAAAGGGAAACATTCTGAGTCAAACATTACCTTCATCATTCTTTTAATCTCGCCTTGCTCATGATTCTTATGCATGAGGTGTGTCCACAGATTTTTTTTCTCAATTTGGAAAAATCTATGTGAAATTATATATTTGCTTAATACACTCTGATCAACCATAATCCGAAGCTGGTTGGGTTCCACACTCAGCATATAAATTTAGAAATCATGATAAATGTACATTCTTGCACATTCAACATTTACAAGCTTATAAATTGTCTTCTAATGTTCTGTGTTGGATTGTGTTCATTGTAATGAGAAACCTCAGACCAATCAACTTTGACTGTCATCATGTATTCTTTAAAAAATTGCTTATTAACACCTACTAATGTTTATTTATTTATTTATTTATTTATTTTAGGCTGTCATAAAGCAGTTCAGTGGCACAGGATATGAAAGCTCAAATGAAATGGTAATTGATGAAGTTGAGATGCACAGACATCAGCAGCTAGAGAAACTGTACAAGTCGACACGTTCAGGGAAGGTGGGTTCATTTTGCTTCCTTGAGATGAAAATTAATTCTAAGCTAGTTCACATACTCCAATAAGGTGCTATACCCTTTTAAGAGAAGTAATTATATTGTTAATGAAATTATGTTTATAGAAGTACTTATCCTATGGTGAGTTTGTGTGTGAACAGATTGTGGATGATGAAAGGTTGATCCAACTTTTCTGTAGATGACATGCAAAATGAATTTATTCACATGACAGCAAGGAATTCGACACTAAGATTCTTTTTAAACATTTTTTTTTTACTCAACCGGGAATATGATGGTTATCATTCTAGGCAAGAGCTGCCTTCATGGTACAATCAAATTCCTGGTTAAGTGTACAAAATCTGGTTATCTATTTCTTTTTCTATGTGCATTGCAAATGTCAATAACCTCAAATCTTTTTAATAGCTTTCAAATGTCTTATACTCGAGTACCTATAAAAGAAAGTCTTATACTAGACTCCATTTCCACTACTCTATTATTTGTAGATACATTGCACGCATGCATGGCTTTTATTGCTTTTAAGCTGCAAGAGTATGGTATGAAGTCTCATATATGTGGTAATTGAGCTTTTGGTGAGGGAAAATTAGTATGATATATGAAATGGAGGCTGGCAGCAAGTTTTGGTGAACTTGAAACACAATTTGTGTGATCGTTTGAGTCTTTTTTTGTTGGTCATGCCTTCATGAAATGACATGTGTGCAATGCTTGGTCAGTAATTTCTTTTTAGTGTCAGCTTTTGCAAAATTGATGCTTACTGTTTGAATCTTTTGTTGGTCATGCCTTCTTGAAATGATATGCGTGCAGTGCTTGTTCAGTAATTTCATTTTTTTGTCAGCTTTTGCAAAAATTAATGCTTGGTGACACAATTCATCTATGTTAAATTCAGAATGTCTTATCTCACTTTATTTTATAATCAGCGAGGTTTGAGAGGGACAGCATAACTATTAAAATGAAGGCACCGCATCAATCTTCTGGCTGTATTTCAAGAAAAGTGTATTGCAAAGAAAGGGGCTTTTGTTTTTGTTAACTGTTACTGTACATAGAACTTTATTCTGTCATGTTGTCCTTAGTTCACTAGCTTTGGGAGAGTTCTCATGACTCTGATAGGCATCAAATAGTCTTTAATCACTATTTTCTTATCCTTGCAAATTTCTTATATTTAAATTGCTATTTCTTATGTGTATGATGCCTTTTGTTTCAGGAATTTCAGAAGGATGTTGTAAAAGCAGCGGAAGCTTTCACTGCCATAGGGTACCGACATATTGAGGCAGGTGAAAAAACAATTCATACTCCATCCAATCACATTATATTAATATTGGTGAATGTAAAAGGGGATTGGATGAACCTGATATTAGGTTCCTATATGCATATATATTTTCAAATATTATAGTGACATGTAGATGCTTTCATACTTTCTTTTATATAATACGAACTTTGCGGTAGCTAGGAACCAAGTTGTCAGAGGATTGCTGCAGATATGGATTAGAGAACATCAATGAGAACATATTAGCTAAGGCTGCAGCTATATATGGTGATGCTCTTAAACATGTGGAACAGGAGCAGGGTGACTTGAATCGCCAGTTATCTTCACAGGTTGACTTTTTTCCCTGTACAGATGAAAATAATTTATGTATATTTTTTGATGGAAACTTAGGTGCATTTAATTTATTGCTTCATAGTAGCAATCCTTTGGACATTTTGGAACTCCCAAATTTGTTTTATTAAGTTGTAGTTTTACGGGTTAGTACTTCTGCTTGTGCTGGTTGAGGGAAATGAGAGCTATGCGCTTTTACCTTGCTTAAAGTATGGCATCATGGATATCGTGCAGAGGATTGTATTTTTGGACTTTTTGTGAGTCAGAGTAGTTTTCTGTTGCAGCTGAAATTCAAGCTTTTCCACATTGCGACAAGAAAAGCCAATAATTGTAATTGAAAAACTTTAGATATAAATAACCAGAACTGATGTTAACCACAAAATAAGATTTGAGCTGTTGAATTATCAGAGGCCAATTATTGCTGCAACTATTCATGAATTGACCTAGAGATGAACATTATTACTCTCTCTCTCTTAAAAAAATCTTCCAGGTTTTGGAACCCTTAAGAGCAATGATTACTGGCACTCCTTTAGAAGATGCCCGCCATCTTGCTCAACGATATAGCCGGATGAGACAGGAAGCAGAGACCCAGGTAATTAGAAAGCTGCTCATCTGCTGCATTAGTGTTACTTAATATTGTATGATCATCATGCTTGGACTGTCACTTCATGTTCCATACTCTTGATATTTGCTATAGTCTCATCATTCGTGATTTCATATTGACTATTAAAAGCAAACAGGCTGCAGAGGTTTCCAGAAGACAAGCACGGGTACGGGAATCTCCATTTCCTGAAAATGTTTCAAAGCTGCATGCAGCAGAAGCCAGGATGCAAGAAATAAGGGCGAACATGGCAGTTCTTGGTAAAGAAGCTGCAGCTGCATTAGCTGCTGTTGAAGCACAACAGTACAGATTGACTTTCCAACGGCTTGTTGCCATGGTATGTTTGATTTTTCATTAGAGAATTTTCTACTTTGAAGCCTAAACAATTTTGGAGTTACATATTTATGATTAGCTTACATCATTGAAGGTTGAAGGAGAAAAGAATTATCATCTGAGAATTGCTGCTATTCTTAGTGAGGTTGAAGCCGAGGTCAGTTCAATCTTCATTTCTTTCATGAAGAAAACTCTTTTGATCTGAGCAATGCAACTTACAGTCTGAAAACTTGTGTTAGATGATCTCGGAGAAACAGCAAAAAGAGTCTGCTCCTCCAATGATTCTGCCTCCTGTTATTCCATCAGGAAATGGCCTGGAGAAAAGCACATACTTTTTGGCTGAAGTAAGTATTCTACATTAGACTCACTGAAACTTTAGAGGTAGGATTTGCAATTCTCTTCAGAAAGAAACATGTTATTTTACATTATTCTGATATTTGCATGCTATGCCTTACATCAGTTTCAAGATTATGCTGATGGATGTCCCTATCAAGTACATTAAAGGGGCTTGTTGTGACTTGTTAGAAACATCTGTATAAATATTTCCATAGACAAAGATGGTGTGATTGAATTGTATATCATGTAATGTCATATTGATTTCTGTCGTGTGGAGTTGTCCCTCGGGGCCCAGTGCTGCTAGCTAGGTCATTCCCATTATTATTTCCCATGCATGGGGGTGATTCTTCAAATCCTCCCTGATACCTCTCCAAATGTGTGCATAAATGTTGAGACTTCATTTTAAGGGATACTTGCCATTTGCAGACCTAACTTTTTGCTGTTGACTCCTGTTGGCAAACCTTACATGGCCAATCCTGCCTTTTATGTACAGGAGCTCAATAGAAAAGACTATCTGTGGGAACAAGTCCTCAATCTCTATATCCTGCATAGAGTTTTTCTTGTCAGAGGAGAGAGATTATCTTCTAAACAAAAATAAAATGGAGATTAATTATTGAAAATATGGAATTCCATGGATGGTTCCAGCTGAATGTGCATCATTAACTTTAATCTTTATGCTAAGTAGGCGTTACAATTAATCTAGCTCTTGCTGCATGCTTTCTTTATCAAATATATTGTGTTTTAGGTAGAGCACAAGTTGTAAAATTATGGTTACATCTTGCAGGCAACAAATCCTTTTATGGCAGAAACAGAGAAGGAGCTGAGCTTGGCTGTGGGTGACTACATTGTTGTGAGAAAGGTTAATCTGGATTTTCCTTGTTACCTTGTTACTGTTGCAATTGCATTTGGAAGCATCCTCATAACAGAGATCATCCATGTGCATTTAGAAGTTCTTAACCGCCCTTCTGCCTGGAGCGTAGAAAAAGAACTTACATGTTTCTCTATTCGATTTTCAGGGACACAAACCTTACCTTTCCTGTAGTTCCTTAACTTGCATGTTGCATCTAATCTCTGAAATACTCAAAACATTCTCTCACTCAAGGGAGATACTCATCCAAGCACAAACCTTTTTGTCTAGCAGTATCCAGAATCAAATGAGCTCTTAAGAGTAACAAGAAACCGTGTGATCCTTTCAGATTCTTTGTGAACATTTTTCATGGAATAAGCTTTCCTTTTTGGACCTCATGCAAATAGTCTCTTTTTTCTTTTCCTTTGGCACATCATCTTCCAACAAGTACACAAAAGATCCCATTGTCATTGTCGGTATCAATGCAAAATTCTCGTTAGAAGCTTTTTTTTTTAAAAAAAAAATGATATTATGATCTGTCTGACTTCAAGAGACTCATGTCTGCATTATTCTTTTTTACCATACTGTACAGTCAATCATATCAAGGAGCTCGTCTCCCCTTGTGAAACCGGCCTTTATATTTTGTTTACAAGTAAATTAGGATAAGATAAATACTGAATCGCATTTTCTGCACCTTTAATTTGCTTGTATATTAAAGGTAAGTCCAACTGGGTGGTCAGAAGGAGAATGTAAAGGTAAAGCTGGGTGGTTCCCATCAGCATACGTGGAGAAGCGCCAGAGGATTCCCACCAGTTCGTCTGCTCAAGTTTTCTAAGTTACTGTGCTACTGTTTGTTCAACTTAGGGAGAGTTGGTGCTCCTTTACTTTTCTTTTTTATTTTCCGATTACTGTGTGTTATCATGGCAACGTGCTTCGACTGTATATTCTTTCATTGAATCCTGAAAACGAATGTTTTTGATGAAGAGGTAAGCTATTCTTGTTATAGAAGAGCTCATCAATCTATCTCAACCATTTAACAATTGCAGTGGATGGCTGCTCGGTAATCTGATCCAATCCCACATGCACCCTTACCCAGAACTCGACATGTTTTTGGCCTTTCCTCCGGAGGTTCATATAACTTCCTAACACCTTTCGACAACACGGCCAAAAACGGTGAAAACCACACCAAGTTTTAATTGCTGCTCCGGCTGTTGAAATGAGATTGACTTTCTTTTAAACTACTATTTTACGTATTCTAATATATAAAATGGGTTTGAACTTTTCATTCATTTCCCTGACGTGAAGTCGGCTTCTGTTCTGGACAAACGGGTATTGCTGGCGATTGAAAAAGGTGCCTCATCTTTCTGCTGACATGCCTCTTGATCTTTCTGAAGATTTCTATATGCTGCTGCACGAAACAACTTTCTTCTGCCAAGACAATAAATTATGTGAAATTATACGGGAATCAGTTGGATGCACGAGTATTTCTGTATATACCGGCATCATGCTCTTACGAAATTTGCTTTGTTCTCAAGAAAGCCTGTTTGCAATTATTCTGGTTCTGCTGTGCCCGCTTCTCTCATTTGTCAATGGAGATGTTACAAAAACAAAAGTCAAACAATTAAAGTGCAAAAACAAAAGAAAGTCCTCTTATAAGTTACTACTGTTTATATCTCCTACCATTAATCTTGGTCAAGATTCTAAAAGATATGCTTCCCTTTTGTTTCAAAAGTTCAATGTGATCCCTCAAGTTTCAGTTTTTCCTTTTTTATACCTATACTCTTAGGTTATTATATTCTTATCCTTAACTTTAAATTTGTGAAAATTGAGATAGAAAAGTTAAGGAAAGAGAGAGAAATTTAGATGACTCAGTTCCAACATAATAGCTTTGATTTTGATGTACATAAATTCATTTAAAAAAGAAGAACTCAATAGACATATCATTTCTTAATGACGATAAGAAAAATATATTTGAAAAAAGGTTATCTAGCTAGGTAAATGACATATCATTTCTTGAATTTAAAAATAGACAGACAAGTGTCCATTTGCTTTATAGAAAAATAAAATGCACCCGCGTTTAGTTTAAGAGGCACTAAATAACATGATTAGTAGTGCGGCTGAGATTGTTTTTTAACAATGTTTTAATTTAAAAATAGGATTTGACCTTTTTATTATGTAAATCAAATATACAAGATTTCTTAAAAGTATTTCTCATCAATATTCAATAAAAAATATTTATAGTTATATAATTTCTTAAAATTTATATAAAAAATTTATATTGACATTATACTTTTTTGTTTCTTATTAGTTTTTTTTTTTTTTTTTTTTTATCTCATGCTAAGTTTTTGTTTAAAAAATGCTCATTCCAAAAAAAAGATACGCTTTTACTAGGGAAAACAACATGAATAAGGAAGGAGAGTTTTGATTAAATAAATATCACCCCCCCCCCCCCCCCCCCCCGTTTTAGATAATTTAGATTCTTGTAAATGTTTATTTTAATTGAATTAGATTCTCATCCAAATAATCATGCTACTTATTAAATAAATAAATAAATTTTCATTAAATTTATCAGAAAATAAAATTTAGAGTGAAAAAAAATATTTTTTCTCCAGTTTGAATTCTTAAAAAATATTTATTTTTATCAATTTTCCATGTTATCTTTGAACTCATCAAGTCGATCAATTATATCAGTTCAACTTTCATTTTTTACTTATGTTTAAAATTTAAATTACATAACTCTAAATATTTTTATTTATGGATTTGAACTATTTTTTTTGTTGAATTAATATATATATAAATATATATAAACATAAACAATATAACTTTGAAACAAAATGTTGAAACGTTTCAAAACCAAAATATTCTGTTCCAATTAAAAAAACAAAAAACCAGTTGAAACAGAATTTACAGTCTTAGTTCTGCCAATTACTTTGACTTTTATAATAAACAGATCCAGGGCAAGATCTAGCCATTAGCTATCCGAATCACATGAAATCACCCAGCTAAAATGTTCTTACAACTTTTGAAGATTCAAATTATTTTTGTAAATCCGAGACGAAGAAGATTGACAAACAATAGGATTGAGAGTTTTCTATTGAGAAAAGGATACAGGTCTGGTGTATCATTGAATTTCATTCAGCCCTGTTATCATATCCAGAAAACTAATACTATATATATATATATTGCCCTTGTGTATGAGTGTTTCAAAATCTTTAATGGCAGCACAACTCTCTCCGGTCTGTGCATATGCGGCGGCGGCGGCAGCTCTTCCTCATGTTGCACTCATATGAAGTGCGACCAGGGAAGCATAAGCCCCGTCAGTGATCTTCATGAGCACATCATGCTTTCCCTTCTCAGCAATCACACCATTCTTCACTACAGCAATCACATCAGCCCCTTTAATGGTGGCAAGCCGATGAGCAACAACGACTGTCGTTCTATTCACCATAACTCTATCCAATGCTTCCTGTACTATACGCTCTGACTCCGCATCCAGCGCGCTCGTTGCCTCGTCAAGTAGAAGAATTTTCGGATTCTTCAGGATCGCCCTGGCAATGGCTATTCTCTGCTTCTGTCCACCGGACATTTGAATCCCTCGTTCGCCTACTTTGGTGTCATAGCCTTGTGGTAGCGTGCTGATGAAGTTGTGCGCATTGGATGCTTTTGTAGCTTCGATTATCTCCTCCTCAGTAATCGCTCCATGCTTGCCATAAGCTATATTCGTGCGGATGGTTTCGTTGAACAGAATTGGTTCTTGGCTGACCAACCCCATTTGTTGTCTCAACCAGTTTAGTTTGAACTTCCTGATCTCCACACTATCCAAGTATACATGGCCGGAATCAGGATCATAAAACCTCTCTAAGAGGCTGATGACTGTTGACTTCCCGCTACCACTCTCCCCCACCAAAGCAACAGTCTGTAGATAGAATTTCAAGGTGAGTAATGGAGTACTTAGAAGAGCTTGCAGAATAATCAGCTAACCATGCGATAAAATGAATCAGCATGACATTGAAATGAAATGGTTTGGTTTGTAATGAACTCTTAAAAATGAATAATCAGCTCGCATTCATAGCAAAACTCTTAAAAAAGAATTTCCAAGATTGCAGTAATGATCATGAATACCTACCTTTCCAGAGGGAATACTGAGCGATAAGTCTCTGAAAATTTGAACATGTGGTCTCATCGGGTATTTAAAGCTAACTTGTTCAATCTCAATATCACCATTGACATGTGGTAGAGTGATTCCTTCATCTCTACTCGAGTCGATTTTAGGCTTTCTATCAAGAATTGCAAATATGGAAGCTGCTGAATCTTTGGCCGTGGCAGTGTCTGGAGCCAGGCCACTAGATTGGGAAACCCCCATTGCTCCAATAGTCAACGCAAAGAAAACCTGCAGAAAATGAGCTCAGAATCTGATAAAAAAATATCAACTTTGAATCACGTACTAACATGAACAACAATAATAAAGTCTCTATACCCTGAAAACATCTGCAAAAGTTGTTTTCCCATGCTGGACAAAGATAGCTCCAATATAGAAACAAAATGCATTGGTGCTATAGAGTATAAAGAATGATAAGCCATAACCAAGGCCACTGACAAATCCAAGCCGAACACCTTGCTTCGTTGGACCTTCACATTTCTTCTGGTACAACTCCATTACCTTCTTCTCAGCACAGAAAGAAGCAACAGTTCTAATGCTGCCAACTGCATCGTTAGCCACTTGACTAGCTTGTTCATACATCATCTGCCAAAAACATTAAATCATTGAATACATATTCCTTGACAAAATAATAGCCACTGAATAACACAAACCTTTGAATCTGCACTGAACCCTTTCATAAACTTCGCTTGCATGTACCCTTGGATAAATAGCAAGGGAGATATAGCAATAATTATCAGGGTCAGCATCCAGTTGGCTGAAAATGCTATGACCAAGGCTGACAGGATTGTTGAAATATTTTGGACAATTAAGGATAGGGAATCACCAACAAGCCTCCTAACTGTAGAGGCATCCGTTGACAGCCTTGCACCAATTGCACCACTGAAAAAGGCGAAAACATTCATAGTTACGAGTGATAAGATCGTTTCTTAAGTTCTTTAGAAATTTCAAAAGCTGCAACATGAATTTGGAGTGTATGAATGTCCTTAACACACCTTGAATTTGTAGGATCATCAAACCAGCTAATCTCTTGGTGCACTACTTTTTCAAATGTTTTGGAACGAATTCGTTCGATCAACTTACCACCAGCGATTCCAAAGAGGTAATATTGCAGTGGAAGGGCTACAAAGGTGACAAAACCCAATCCCAAATACAAAACTGCCCAGAACTTGGAATCTTTTCGAATCTCCTTCGGAGGTTCGTAGAACATATTAATGGCTTTTGACAGTAAGAGGCCAAACACCGGGAAAATCACACCATGTATAAGTGCAGCAATGGTGCCGAGAAATAAAACAGGAAGCTCGGGCTTGTTGAGGTAGGCAAGTCGTTTAATAGAAACTTCTTTAGGCTTTACATTTCTTTCAATGTTCTGTTCGAATTCATCATCATGAACACTGGTAGGACCAGGCAAGCCAAAGCCAATAGTGTTGAGTGTGAAGGAGCGCCGACTTCCTGATGAACCTCTACTTATGGATCTCTGAACAGAATGTCTCTGGCTCCTAGAACTGGAAATGGACTTGTCTCTGTCCAAACTAGATCTCGGCATATCTGGATCAATGTCCTGAGACTCTTCAGAATCCATAGCTCCTCCTTGGAGGCGAATTAACTGGGAGTAAGCCCCCTCTGGATCTTTTGTCAGCTCCTCATGACTTCCTGTAATATTTTTTGAAATTAGATTGGGAAACAATATAGAAATTTATAGATAAAGCACCAAGTCTAGCAATACCTTTCTCTACAATTTTTCCCAAGTGAACCACAGCAATCATGTCCGCATTCCTGATTGTTGTCAAACGATGCGCAACGACCAAAGTTGTTCGGTTGCACATAATTTTCACCAACGCGTCCTGGACAATGCGTTCAGACTCTGCATCAAGTGCGCTTGTTGCTTCATCAAGAAGAAGAATCTTTGGATTCTTCAATATGGCCCTTGCAATGGCAATTCTTTGCTTTTGGCCACCAGATAACTGAGTACCATGCTCACCAACCATGGTGTCAAGTCCCTGCGAAACACAAATGAAGCCATCCTACTTACTTGTTTGAAGCATAAACATAGAGCATCATAAATAGAAAATAAACTTGTTAGCGTATGATGGGGATTATAGTGGTCAATACCAATGTAGACATTCCTTGAAAGAAAGCGGTTTACCTCAGGCATTTTGTCGATGAATTTTGCAGCATTGGCTAGTTGAATTGCTGTTCTAATCTCCTGATCAGTTGCATTTTCTTTCCCATAACCTATATTTTCCTTTATGGTGGTTGCAAATAAGATAGGTTCCTGGCTAACTAGTCCAATCTTCTCCCTAATCCAGCTAAGCTTCAGCTTCTTCAAGTCAACACCATCGATAAGTACTTCACCTGAATCAGGATCATAAAATCTCTCAACGAGGCTAACAACAGTTGACTTTCCACTTCCGCTTTGCCCAACCAAAGCTGTAGTTGTGCCACTTGGAACTTGCAGTGAAAATCCAGAAAAGATCTGAACCTCAGGCCTAGCTGGGTATCTGAAATACACATCTCTGAGTTCAACTTCCCCATCCAGATCTTCCAATACCATCCCACTAGTGTCATAGGGATCGATTTTTGACTTCCGTTCAATTGTCTCAAACATCTTATATGCCGCAGCTTGCCCTGATGCAAAAGCATTCATACATGGAGAAGTCTGACCCAGTGACCTAGAGCAAGGGACCACAAACACTTAAGGGTTTGGATGCTAACAGATTATATTACTAGATAACATATCAGACCAGGTTGAAACAAGTACTTACATTCCTCCAGTCATAATAGATATAATTACAGTCATAACTTGTCCACCGTTATAACCTTTCTCGACGATCAATTTGGATCCATACCATATGGCAAGTGCATAAGTGCCAAATACAATGAACAACATTGTACCGAGTCCCAAGCCTGAGGCCAACCCTTGTTGGGCGGCAGAGTTATACGCAATTTTCAGCTTACTGTTATATTTTTCAATCGCATGCTTCTCCCCCGTGAAAGATGCAACCTCGTAGAAGCAAAAAATGGATAATTTAGGAAGCAATTCATGGAAAAACATGATATAATAAGCTTCTGATATGTACGCCTTACTGTCCGTATGGCTCCAACTGTTTGCTCTACAATGTTTCCAGCCTCTGCATAAGCAACCTGTCCACGGCTTGACATTTTTGTCATGATCAAAGCCATGGCTCCACCAGCAATTACAAGAGGAGGAATACTCGAAAGCAGAACTAATGCAAGAAGCCAGCCTTTTATAAAGCCAATCGCAAAGCCACCGAAAAATGTGGCTAATAGTTGTATAAACTTCCCGACCTGGCATGATGTATTTTGTCAGAACCAGCAGCAGCATATTCGAGCTCAAACAAAAACATTCATGTTTGATATGAGAGTGGACGAATGGGAGATAACCAATAAATTCTTGAAAGCCCTGGATTTAGAAAGCTCGATTTTGTAGATCTTGGTGCTATACAACATAAAAGGAGAAAAACACTACCTTTTCACCCATGGCATCTTGAATGAGAATAGTGTCACCAGACATTCTTCCAATGACTTCACCAGTGGATGTTTCAGAGTCAAAGAAGCCAATGTCTTGTCCCAATATTGTTTTCAAGTACAGACCTCGAATGCGGGTAGACTGTCTTTCTCCAGTAACCATCCAACAGGAAACCTCTGCACACAGCAAGAGTATAGCTAAGACTTAAACAACATCCCACATCTAAACTCACTGGAATTTCACCTCATCATATGTAATGCATACATTAAAGAAGGCCAACAATTTTAAGCACAATCAAGTAGTGCTTCAGAGTCGAGGAATTCTTCTTATAGTTAGCTTTCAAATATGTAGAAACCATTAACCAATTCCTAGATGATTGTATCGTAGTTTTACCTGGATATCACTTGTTGAGCAGGCCTAATGAAGTGTAAGGATGATTTATACAATTCATAAGCAAAATACCAAGATTGGATAACGCTGCTATAGTTTAACAGAAGAGAATTAAGAAGAGGTAAATCAATCCTTACGTAAAAGAGAAGCGATGCCCGATCCAACTGCCAAGTACACAAAATTCAGCGCTACCTGAAGTTGAATTCATACGAAGGTAAGTTTGTCTTCCGGCAAAAAGGAACAAAATTTCCAATAAAAATTATTCAGCAGTTTAAAATGATTAGAGTGGCATTATATATATGTGTGTGTGTGTGTGTGTGTGGGCGCGCGCGTGCTCAAAAAACTGGAATGTTGAATTTTTGCTGCATTAAATCCATGGAGACCACTCAGTTATGACGTTACAGGTGGTTCCACAATCTAAGACAGCATAAATGCAATGCTTTTGCCAATTAAGAGGGGAAAGAGAACCGAAATCAAACAACTTTACAGAATTTGGAGAGTCCCATCATGTTTTTATTTATTATTATCATCATCATCATCATTTCAGGTGGCGGTACTGGGTAAATGCAATGCACCTTTTATCATTAGCTTTGTTATGCTTAATTTCAGATATATTCACTATTTCTTGAATTTACTTTCAATCAAAGAAAGATTGATAATCCCATTAATATCTGGAGAACTTTAACGCCAAGCAAACATCTTTTTCTCCCACCAAATTATCATCTACAAAAACAGCAAAAGAAAAAGAAATAACAAGTACAGAACAAGATCGTCAAATGTCATTAATTCTTCAGAATAGGATTGTCTAATGCAATTCATTCATCAGAATAAAAAAAAGAAAAAGAGATATAAAAACAATAATAAAAGAAAGCAGAATTGATGAAACAACCTCTTTGTTTTGTAAATCAAGATCCGAAAAACAGGGTTCAGAAGGAGAGAAAGAAAAACATCAATTGAAACAATCTATAACGAAATCACCTTGGAAACTTCCTTAACAATGTTTGAACGATCACTGGCGCCGAAGGAGTTTATAAGCTGGCCAAAAATGAGTGTCATCAGAGGCTGAGCAAGGCCATTAGCAATGGCACTTAACGTGCCAACGATCATCAGAGCCACGTCAAGCCTATCTGCAAACGTGAACAGCTTGTGGAATGCAACCTTCTGATCTTCCCCATTCGTGGTTTTCTGGCCATTAGCAGTATTATTGTTCGTTGATAGACCTTCTGTGTCTTCCCTCATGATTTCCTTTCTTTTTCAAAGAATCAATCGCCCCTTTCGGTTTGATCGATCTGGGGCTCTAACAAGAACACATTACCAACAAGAAAAAAACGCACACCAGGTTATGTGAACAGCTTACTGCATTAACAGATGAATATATTCTCGGTGGCATCAAGAAAGTTTTTGTTTTTATTTTCAAAAGTTTAATAAAACAGCAGCATACGTACCAGGAAAAAGAAAAGATTGATGGAGAGAATAGGGGAGAGAAGCTGGCTTAAGAAATCATGAATGTCAAATAAAAGTAGGCGTTATGGAGATGTATAAATAGAACGGAAAACTGTAGCAGCATACCAAACAAATCTCTTTTGAAACATTTAAAAGTAAAAAAAAAAAAAAAGATTTAATGTCTACATTTCTTGGTAATTAAATATTTTAATTAATATACATATATATTAATTACATGAAGCAGATAAATGTTTTTATATTTCGTGAACATTTGAAAACCCTGGCAACGAATTACCTGCGAATAGAAGAAATCCCTACGCAACCAGAAACTAGGAGAGAGAGTGAAACCCGACTTCTAGAAAGTAATATTTGTAAAGGACAATCTCATCCTCAACAAGATCGAAAATTACTATGTTTGACATTCTATTATTAAAAATACCTCCGCTCTTTTCTCACGTCAACTTGAAACGGGTTACGTGTCGCAAACAAAAGAGCAACTAGCTACGTGTCATTTCCATAAATAAATAGCACACGTGTGGCACACCTGAAGATGCATAGAGGCCCGTATCATTATTTGTTGATGTTTCAACTTTCTTATTATTTTGGTATTAGCTATTTTCTAGAATTTTTATTTTATTTTTTAGTCTGAATTTTTCAAATATTAATTTGATCTTTATTATTTTGATTTTGTTTTTTTTCTTGACCATTTTATTAAAGCTATTTTTATTTTCAATTTCAACTTTCAATAAAAACATTGTTTTTTTCATGTCAATTTTGAGCCTTGTTCTTTTTAATTTCTTGATCCTTTTACTGAATTGATTTTTCTTTTCAATTTCAATCTTTAAATAAATATAAGATTTATTCTGTACTTCAAATCTTCATTCTTTTAATTAATATATTTTTAATATTTTTTATAATTGAAACTCTTTTTTTAATTTCTATTTTAATATTTGATTTATTGAAAATTAAATTAAAAAAAATTAATAACAATTTTTTTATTAGAATCATGAGGTCAATTACATCCAATTTAAAAGTATCATTATGTTTTAGGCTTAATGGTCAGCGTCAACACAGGTATCTTAACAAGTTTTGTATTTGAAACATTAAGTGTTCCTGTTTTTTTATAATAAAAAAAGGAAAAAAAAGCTAGTTAGGAATGGAATAATAATAATAATAATAATAATAATAATAATAATAATAATAACAACATTGAAAAAAAAAAATTGCTTATGTAAGTCTTCCTCTTAAATTTTTTTATCAACTTCTTTAATTTCAAAAAAAACAAATCTAACATTTTGCATTGTCATTTATTTGTTAAAGATAAAAAGAAATCAGATGGTATCCCGAAAAAAAATGCTAAATTTGAAATAAAAATAGAGAAAATAGCACTCTACCTAAAACTTTTTTGTTTCATTAATGCGTTTGAGGTTTTTCTTTTTGAGTTTTTTTTACTACAATATTTGTTTCTTAGATAACACCCTATTATTATCCCAAAAAAATAAGTCTCAATTCTATATATAAAAAAAAAACTAACATTATGATAATTTTAATTGCAAATGCATTAAGAAAATTAAGAATAATAAATTGATCACACGATGTCACAAAGAGGTCTTTGAAAGTGTCATTAAACCAGACTTAGTGTTTTTGCCATGAAATCTACTAACTTGACTCTTTACTTAGTTTAGGTGTTAAATTAATTAATGTTTATTTGGGAGTGTGGTTGAGGTTGTTTTTAAAAGTAAGGTTGTCAATTCTGTTTTGGTTGGTGCTTTGTTTCTTCAATTGGAACGAAATGTTTCGATTTCAAAGCGTTTCGACGCTCTGTTTTGGGGTTGTACTGTTTATATATATATATTCAAAAAAATTAGTTCAAATCAAAAAATAAAATTATTTAGAATTGTACAATTTAAATTCAAACATAAGTAAAAAAAATGAGAGTTGAACTGATATAACTCGACCGACTTGATGAATTCAAAGATAACATGAAAAATTGATAAAAATATACTTTAACTAAAAAAAATCAAGTTCACATCTTAAAAAAATATTAAAACAACGATATATTGAATCAACTCAGGTCAACTTAGGTTAATCTTTCAAATGTGTGACTTCCGTTATAACTTATAAAACCATGATAGCCTTAAATAATGCAAACCAAATCAAATTAAAAAGTTCAATTCATAATAAACTTGTTGTTGAATAATGAAATTGAGCAAAAAATTAATATAAAAAAAGACACAATAAAATGATTTTTTCTAAATAAAATTATGAACATGTATAATATTACGAGAATGTCATCATTAATCTTGCAAGGTCGTAACATTCTCTGATTGCTATGAAATTTCAACATAATATATATAAATATGTCAATAGACTCATTGTAAAATTTCATCTCAATCTAACGGATTAAGTGATATGATTGATATTGTAAAACTATTCATTATTAAAAAAAACAGTATCTGGCCGAAACAAAACCGGAACGTTCCAAGAGGAATTTTCGGAACGGGTCGAAATTTCGAGCGAGATAAAATTTGCTCCGATTTGTTCCTTTTTTGAATGGAAACGAAATGTACCGACCATTTTAGGCGGAATGGAACATAATTGACAACCATGTTTGAAAGTGTTTTTCGTTCAGAAATGCATCAAAATTAATTATTTAAAAAAAAAATCATTTTTGACATCAACACATGAAAATAATCTAAAAACACCCAAAAAATTTAATTTGAAGTAAAAAATAAAAATAAATTTCAATTTCAATTTTTTTCAAAAACACTTTTGAAACGCTATATCAAACACTCCCTAGATATGATGTGGTTGAATGATCAAGTCTAAAGACAAACTGAATAAGTGTTAAAAACCAATATGACAAAAAAATAATTCAAATATTACATAATTGTTTTTAAAATATCTAAACAATGACATTTTATATTCATGTGATTAAAGACTTTTTTTCCCTTTCTTTTCTTTATTTATATTTACATTTTAAAATAAAATTTTATTTTTTAATAATTTTAGATATATTTTTAAATATTTTATAAATGACAATTAACATAGAAAAAATAGCAATTGAGGAGGGTCAACCTAAACAAAATATTCTATTCCAATTGAAAAAAACAAAATATCAACCGAAACAAAACTGACAATTTACATGCAGCCCATTAAAAAAAAAGTAATGTTAGTCAGAAGGCTAAGCTCGCATGGCCTTGTAAAAACGCATTGTTTTAGATAGAATATCAAATTTGGTTCCCATGTTTTATTTTATTTTTCAAGCTAAGAAATAAAATTTATTTTCTGTAAAATTAAATACCTATCAATTGTTAGGATGACTTTTTTGACACTCACGGGCATCATACCAAGTAAATCAAAACCCAAAAAATACATTGTTAAATAATAAAATAAATAAAAAAGAAAAGGGAAAAAGTAAAAAACAAAATAAAAATGATTTATTAGGGAGTGCACAGTTATTTTCATATGCCGCACGTTTTTTTTTAATTGTACGTCTTGTCGTCCACGGAAACCAGTGTGACGTCAACAGAACACGTCCAAGAATGTGGAAGCAGCGGCGGCTCCTTGATGCAATCCATTTTCCAAAACCTTCATCATGGCATCACTTTCATCCATGGCAGGCCGTCTTCAAAAGTCGCAGCTGATTCCTTCAAGAAGAAATATATATATATAAATTTCGCATTTTATTTCAAAAATATTTAAGAAAAAAATTATTTTATTTTTATTTTTTTATATCATTTTAATATGCAAATATCAAGAATAATTTTTAAAATTAAAAAAATATGCGGAACAACACCCAAACAGCCCAAACATGCTGTGTATTTGAAAATGTGGGATGATTTTTTTATTTTAGAAAAATATTTTTTATGTGGTAACATCAAAGTAATAAAAAATATAATTTAAATTTAATGAAAAAAAGGTTTCACCACGCTTTCTCACCCCTAAAATATATAATCTAAGTTGTTTCTTTTAATAAATAAATCAGAGAATATATAAAGAGCTAAGTTAGATTATATATGTTAGGGGTGAAAAGTAGGACATTGCCACAATCAACTAGAATTCTATCCGTGGCCTACCAAGTGCACTCATAATGAAGTTAGAAATAATTGAGCGGAAATCATAGTGCGATATCACTATTCTTGTTTTTAGTTTTGTTTTACTTTGTACTTTACTACTTGATTTATTAAAAATTATTTTTTAATCTTTTTACATTA
>CM018587.1:26708067-26905999 GCA_009078335.1 Salix brachista
CTAATCTTTCATAAATTTTATCGCTTATAATTTTTAAATTTCAAAATTGAATTATTATCTGAGTATTTAAGCTTATAGCAATAATCAACTAATTCAATACATCAAAAAAAAATTATAGCATGATTTAAAATTTACAATTCTCTATTTATCAACTAAAAAATTATTTTCTTACCACATAAATAATAAGTTTGCTATATATAAAAAGCCCGGCGCAACGCGCGGGCTAACCGACTCGTTATTTTCTATAAAAAAAAGTATGTATGTATTATCATTAGTAAAAACCCCACATGGATTCGATTCCCAACACGTGGCAGCATAGCATTAAAAGTAGCATCACCTGCTGCAAAGGAAACAAAAGTTTTTTCCACTACGATTTTGACTCCCTCGCTTCATCTCCTCCAAAAATCCAAATTCAGCAACCCTTTTTGACATAATAATAATTTTTAATTATTATTTTTTTTGCTGTTCTTGATTACTGTTTTCTACAATAAATATACTTGATTAATTTATTTGTAATTATTTATTTTGATTCTTTTTTAGTTCACATCTTTTGATGTAATCACCATGCATTTGTTTCGGAATTAGTTAGCTGATTAGTGTTGAGTATATTTTATCTGTTAATAAATATGCTAAATTAATCTTTTGAGTTCCCTAAATTAAAACCTAAAGTTTTATATTTTTGCATGTATATAATTATAAATAAAAACTTATAGTATTTTTTGGGGGTTAATCCAAGGTCCTTCTGACTTCTTTTTTATGAACAAAAACAATTTCGAAGTCCCACCCATATATATATATATATATATATTTTATGACCGGGGTGTCCGGATCAGCTTACGCGCACCTCGACTATTCCCCGGGCTCACTTGAACATCCTGCAAGCCCAAATGAGCAGGTAAGGCACCGCGGGGGTGACAGACATACCACGCAAGGAAGGACCCAGAGGGACATGAGGGGAGGAGCCCTCCAGCCCCACTACCACTGGGTCTCGAACCGAAGTTCGAAAGATGGAGGACGCGCCCTTACACCGCTGGGCCACAACCTTGCAGGTCCCATAAAGATATCTTAAACTGTGGTTTAGTTGTTGGTGAGAAGGTGGTCCTCTGCGTTTGTAAAATAAAATAAAAATATTTTATTTGAAAATGTTTGTAAACTTAACTTATAATAAATTCGTTAATTTATCGAGAAATATATTATTTAATGAGAAAATATATGTAGAAATGACGTCTACTTCCTCTCTTATTTTCCTTTAGGTTTACTGTTGGAAATTAATGGAGATAGGTAAAGTTTCTTTGTTGTCATAAATTATTAGCTATATGGTCGCTATGAAATCTTTAAGTGCTTTGCTTGTAAAATCATATAAACAAACACACACAAACGTGTTTGTCTAATATATTCTTTTCCCTGTTTGGTATTAAGTTTCAAAAATACTTTTAAAAAAATTGAAAAAAATTATATTTATTTTTTATTTTAAATTAAAAAAAATAGTGTTTTATTATTTTCATGTGCTGATGTCAAAATGATTTTTAAAAATTAAAAAAATATATATTATTTTGATGCATTTATAAACAAAAAACACTTTCAAAAGTAACTTCAACCACACTACCAAATAGGCACAAGATCATATTTATTTTGTATTGTTCTTCACTAGATAAATATAAATATTTTATTTTGGCAACTATTATATAAAATAAACTAGTAACAACTATTATAGAATTATTTACTGAAATACTAATTGATTTAAAATAACAACCTCTAATTTATGAATTTAAGATGGGAAATGTTGATCAAAATGAAGGCGCCCAAAATCATAAATATATGTTTATTTATTTTTATATGTTTTTGCGTATTAATATCATAAAAATTTGAAGGGCTCAAATATAACAAGCCTAATAAACCCCTAGAAATCCAAAAAATAGACCAGGATACCCAGAGGTACAGGTTAGGCTATTGCTTAAGCCCATGGGTTCGGGCATTATGAAGCTTGAATCTATAATTGCAGATGGAGATTCAAAAGGACTTGAAAATTCTAAAAATAATAATAATAATTTTTTTTATGTAGAAAATTGAGTGATTTTAAACGTGTTGTAACTGCTTATTTTAATATTTAATTAGTAAAATTATAATTAACAGAACATGTTAGAAAATATTTTTTCCGCCTAAAAGTGATTGAATATTGCTACTGTTAAAATTGTTTTGATAATTATTGTATCGGTAGATTGTACAGTTGGAATCGCAAAAATTCTGTTAAAATGAGCCACGTGTTTCGTGTAACATACTGATTGATTGTTATGCATGTTTCATTTGTTTCATGAATTCTTTAATTAGCAAATAGTAAAATTACAGTCATTGAATTTTAGCACAGATGAGTGATTTGTATTTTTTTCGATACGAGGAAACCTTATTCTCTAGAAAACATATTTTATAGACTAGATGAACAATTAAAATCCTAGTTGTACCAGATTTTTAAAATCATAATCTCTGCTTACTGCTTAGTGCTTGATGTACGAAGAGACTGGATTACACGAGGAAAATCAATTTTGTGATGCTATTGGTGTTTTTTTTTTTTTTTTTTATTTCCAAGAATTTATTGCATCAGGGTGTTTTTAAAACCAGTAAAATTAGTTTTTGGAGATTTTTAAATCCTAAAATAGAAGTCAATGCTTTGTGACGTCACGTACTCAATTTAGCCATTAATTTCATAGCATGTTGACTAAAATTCAAATTTATCTTATTTTCCGTGACAAACCCCGAAGCCTTTTTCTTTTTGCTTGCTCATCACTATTTTCTATGATTGCGATTGATGTTGTGATTTTATTGTCGTTTAAGGGTAGAAATATAGGTGACAAAAACCACTCGTATCGATTAACACATTTAAAAATACATCCCACAAAATGCTTTTTCACTAAAAACATTTTGGTCCTTATAGTTTTTTAATTTTATCCCTATATTTTATTCCCCCTCAAATACGATCTTACTTGAAAAACCTTTGTCCTCATGGAATTTGTTTTTTTAAATTAGAAAGTCTCAATAAGTCCCTGCAACTCAACTTTTTTCAAATTTAATCAATATGACTCAATAATTTTAAAATTTCATTTTCATTTTCCATAATATCTTGTATATATGTTTATTTATTTACATAACTTGAACCTTAACAAATAATAATAATAATAAAAAATTCTCATAATAGATATATTATATTATAAAAATTAATAATTTTATTGAAAAATAATATATCAAGAAAATAAAATAAAAATAATTGAGAATACACTTCAATAATCTACCAATGACAATTCAATCCTCTCAAGTCTAGATTTTTAGTTTAACATTTTCTTAGTGTAAAGTCAACTA
The DNA here is from genome assembly GCA_009078335.1 of Salix brachista. Classification (NCBI taxonomy): domain Eukaryota; kingdom Viridiplantae; phylum Streptophyta; class Magnoliopsida; order Malpighiales; family Salicaceae; genus Salix; species Salix brachista. Next base: position 26,711,419 of record CM018587.1, read on the forward strand.
ATCAACAATCCAAAACAACAAAATCAATCAAAGTAATATCAATTATAATCATAAATGCGATCACATCCATAATCAATTAATTCAATCAAACAAAAATTGTTCAATAAATTTTTTTTAGGAGTTCATTACCAAAAAACAAGAAAAATAGGGACAAGGTTGTGATTTTGAGATAAAATAAATTTTTAAAATTTTTGGACACATATCATGTACCAAAATGTCATGGAGTTTATTGCACTAGACATAAATAGGACCTTTAAAATGAAAGGAAAATATAATAAATAGAGGTGTCATCTAAATTTTTAACAAGATTAAAAATCCTAAAATTTATATTGATTTTAGCAAGTGGTTGGCTATGCTTAAGACAAGATGAAAATCATCCTTGCCACATCATTTCCAAGAAAATATTATTTTAGATATGTGTTTCTTTAAATTCTGTTTTATGTATGCTAGTAAATATACAGATTATTTTCTAAACTTATTTGGAAGTCATATATTATTAATGAATATTCATTTAGGTAGCATCAAACTCTAAATTAGGAGTCTAGCAACTCAATGATTTTTTCTGGTTTTAATTTTTATTTATTTATTTATTATTATTATTATCATAAAAAATAAAAATGGTGCTATGCTTGACCAATGTTAGTCCCTACTTTGAAGAGACTTATTGACTTATTATTGACCTCATTGTTTTATTAAAAGAATTCTAAATAAGTCTATAAAAGCTAGGAGACACATTGACACTAACTTTATAAAACATGTTGATGTTGCCTTTTTTTTTTGAAAGAAAACAAATATTTACACACACACATACATATACAAAAAGGTGAAAGTGTACTTTTACAAGATCAAACTAACATTAATATTAGAAAAATAAGAAAAATATAAATACATGGATGAATAGTAACCATGCATGAATAACATTGCATTATTCTCAATTATAAATAAAATCTTCCAAGCAGAAACCTAATGGGAAGAATAAAACAGAAGGAAACGAGATAAGTGCTTACCTTAAAGGTGTTTCTATACAAGTGAGGAGCTATTCTAGTGGCCATAGTTATCAAACCAGGCTCAGGGGGTGAATTGGCCAAGGGGTCAGGTTCTTGATTTCACGGGTTAACTTGAGTTAACTTGAATATATATTTGAGATTTTAATATCTCATGTGAAAAAAGATAAAAAAAATTAATCTAGATGCATGTTATACTTGTTGTAAATAATAAGGTTTAAAAGATTATTTCATAAGAATTTTTGTATCCTATAATAGAAGATATTATGTTTTCTTTTTAAGTTGAAATATTTAAATGTTAATAACTTCTTATCCCACATTGAAAAAATATAACTTTTTTTTCTTGTGAACATATAATATATCTACTAATAGAGTTCAAATTCTACTTTGAAAAAATAAAAGTTTTTTCTAGTGTTTATATAATGAACGTTGATGTGAGTTAGTAACAACTAAGGAAATGAGAGTAGGGTTGCGCACATAAAGTTGAGCTGAGTAAGAGAAAAACATTTGATTTTCCTCTATATATTCTAGATAATGTCTATGCTTTTTGTTCCATATAAAGATATTTATTTTTTTCATTTTGTTAACAAAATATTATTTTTCTTACACATGGAAATGTATAATAAGAATTCTAGTTAAATCAAAGATTTGTTTTTTGGTTTGTCAAGTAATGTTGACAAAAAAATATCTTTATCGGGTGACTTAGTTCACAGGTTAATTTGTTGGTTCATATAAAATTACTGAGCCAATTACAAATCTTATTTTTGCCAATTTCAGACCCGGCTAGGATCCCTGTGTTACACAAGTCCGAGTCTGATAACTATGGTAGTGACTAATAATGGTAAATATGGTGATGGTGTTGGCGATGATGTGGTTTTCAAATGTGTTTTTTTTCCTGGTTTCTCTTTCTCTTTGGTCTTCGTCGTTGTTTCTCTTATTTTTTCTTCTCTCTTATTCCTCTCTCTTTTCCCTTCTCTCTTGTGAAGAGATCCATAAAGCAACACCACATGATCCATTACATATACCGATTAGATTTATTATAAATTCAAGAGCAAAAAAGATCAAAGTGACATTAAATGGGATATTTAAAATATTTACGCTTTATTTCGTTTAAGACATACGAATTCAACTTGTATTGCGACTTACATGTAAATTGGGCTTATTTTATATATTAATAGGAATAAATTTTAATCTAATCCCCTAGACTGGACTTATTTTTTTTTAGAATATTCTAAAACCCTTTTTTCCTGTAGAATTGTAGAGTGATTGCACACCATGAATCATTACAATATGATCCCAAAGTTCTATTAAGGATTTACAATATTTTCCTAATTGATTTAAGATATTATTTTGTTTTATTTAGAACTCTTTTGTTATTTTTAGTCTTGTTTATGACATTTTTCTTATTATAAATAAAGTTTTTTTTAGCTTTAGGGAGACTAATTCATTATTCAAAAATAAAACTTACATGTGAGAGTTTGCTTCTACTTTTAGTTTTTCATGGAACTTTATCGCAATGCCTTCTTGATCTCTGGTCATTATAAAATTTTAACCATATATAAAATAAGGCCCTTAAAGTCCTATGACAAAATTTTAGCTTATTCCAAAATTGGAATTAAAACTATGCTTGATAGAGTAATACTATGTATTAAAAAATTGAATAACTGACTTTAATGTCCTTGAATGATAAAGAAACCTTATAATGAGAAAATCCATAAAACAAAAAAACACAAGTTGCTAACATGGAAACTCTTGCAAAATATTATCCTAATTCATGCCACCTACACTTTCCTTTTAGAAAAGGAATATTTTCTAAATAAAAATTATGAGAATCATAAGAAAACAAATAACAAAAATCATATGATAACTTCTGGCCTAACCTTCTCTCTCGTCTGGATGAATTATTAGTTGTACTATGTATGGATGAGAAACTTGAGACATCTAGTTTCTAGCTCAACTAGAATCATATTAAAATTATACTTATAGCTTGAAAAAAGGACCAAACAGTATATAAAAGTGTAGTTTAATAGTTTATAACTTGTTGACATAAATACTCAGAATCAACCTATTTAAAACTGCAACAAAACTCTACATGTAGCTCTAGACATGGAACAAATAGTATAGAAAGATCAAGTCTGATAATTTTACAAATTGCTAACCTAAATACCAATAATCAGTCCCATCAATTCATTTTAGATCATGTTAGTTTTAGACCTTATAATAGGCTCAATTGATGCCTATAATTAATCATTTGATGATGCTCGCTGGTTCACATCATTGAAGTTGCAAAAATATCCCATTAAGTATATAGAAAAAATCTCTTTTATATAAAAAACATCTACGTGCAATACACATGATAGTTTCATATATATATATATATATATATGTGTGTGTGTGTGTGTGTGTGTGTGTGTATACATGTGTTTATTGATCTAATTAATTGTTTTTATTAATTTATATTGGAATCAACCACCTGCTATACACATAATTGTCAAATTTAACAAAAGTTAACCTGGCTTAGAGATGTATTAGAGAATGATAATAAGTTAAAGGTTACAATTTATTATTATTTTTATTGAAATACTAGATTGATGAATGATGCAATATATAGATATATATTAATAGATTTTCTAAAAATATATGTACTTTTACTATTTTCAAGGCTTATTTTGAGATTATACACAATAGAAAAATCAATGAATGGAGTTTTGATAAATAGGTAAAAATCCAAACGTGAATAAAGATAGAGTAAGAAGTAGGTTACTTTGGTCCAATGGAAAAAAATGTTTGAATTCAACAATAATTTAAAATTAAAATATTAAGTGAGAAGATTGAAAGTCATTACAATTAAACTAGTAGTGGTTGGTGGGCAATGAAGAGGAAAGGTGGAGAGAGACCATTTTTATATATATAAAAATTACGAGTATTGATAATAATTGGAAATTTTTTTAAAAATTTAATTATATCGAAAGACTCTAAACAAAAGGACCAAAGTAGAAAGTAATATGAATATAGAGGAGAAGAAAAATAGAAAAAAACCAATCATTCTAATTGGTCCGTGTAGTTCACAGTCAAAGAAACGTGTGAAGAAGAATGAAAGATAAGGGCGGGGGCGGGAGGCGGGGGCGGGGCGTTTCCTTTTCAAACAGACAACAGACGATTAAAAGAAATACTTTTTTCCTTTCGTGTATCTTGGATTTCGTGCCCAAACCATTTTTATCTCTCCAGAAAATTACATATTTATCAAGAAAATATATATTTTTTTAGTTCAGAGAGAAATAAAGAAATGTGTCCTTCAATTCAGTTCCAGGGCCGTGCCTTCCCTGGTGTTTATCTCATGATTCTTCAGTTCCCAGAGAAGTGGTTTCTTACCCCACTAACTAAGTAATTCCCTTTCCAATTGCAGGTAAAAGAAATATACTGTCCGTTTGTTCCTTTAGATAGGGTTTTTCCTTCTCTCTCTCTCTTTTTTATGAAGGTTCAGAGTGTTGAAAGATGAGATTTTGTGACCTCTATGTGTTTGACCCCTTTTGAGTTCCTTCTGGATTTGTCGTTAATTTTTTTAATTTTAATAATACTGAGGTTAGTTTGCTGTATTTTTTTATTATGAGGGCGTGAGTGAGTTTGAGGTTTCTATGCTTTGAATGTTTTTTATTTTTATTTTTTTTTTATTTTTATAATCTTATGGGTTTTATGATTGTGTTGGAAACTCCTTGGGGCTCTTTAAATTGTGTTATTGCTGTGTGATAATTCCTAACATGTGCTAGTTAAATACATGTAACTTTATTCCCAACTTTAGTTGAATCAAGTGGGATTGTGGAGGCCATTTTCCCTTTGTTATATTGCACATATGCAAAGAGAAGGGGAGTTTTTTCTTTTTTTCTTTTTGGTGTGTGTTTTATGAAATTTGCTCTATCGGTTCCATAGTCATGGATTTCAGAACTTTGGGCTCTTATATATCGTGGCTCTGCAGAGAAGAAGGTTGTGTCTGATCAAAACATGTGATATATATATATATATCTTCACTGTTAGCACCGCTCCCTATCAGGATGGCGATTTTAGTAGATTTCCTTTGCTTCTGGTTTTAACTTGTGATTGTGAAATGCACGTATTGATTTCTGGAATTATTTAAGGCTTTAGTCTTACAGGGAACTTAGTATGGTTTTTGCGAGGATTTATGTGCATTAGAGATTAGTCCTTCTTGGATATATTTGCATGGTTTATTTATTTCCCACCTTGGGATTTGCTCTTGTAGTTGTGCATTGGGGATTTGATTTTGGTATTTTCTACTCAGTTTCATGTTGTGTTTTGCAATTGCAAATTCTGTCTGTTAAATGCTCAAAAGTGAAGGCTCTTGTGTTCCAAACTGATTTTAGGCCTTGTTCAATCAATGGGGAAATATGCGAGTCAAAAAGCATGACAACAGTACCACTTTTAACTCTTTCTTCATCAATGATCTCTGTTTTCTTGTATCCTGTTTATCACCCTACCGTTAATCTTCCATCGTAAGATATTCTGGTATATTCAGTTTTGTGTAACACCAAAATGTCCTTTTGGGATGTTCAATCAAATACAAGAAATGTTCCCTGAGATGCTTATATTAGTATCTGTAGTTGTAGATGGGGGCAAATGAAATCTGACAAGTTCTAATTTTCCTAACATTCTACTGTTGTGAGAACTGTTCTCAGATATGTTAATCGAATTTGCCTGCTGATTTCCTTTTTTTTTTTTGCTTGTCAAAAGATTCTTGTATCTTGTTATGTTGTTCATTGCTCTCCTTAATAATTCCTTTCATTTTATTCTTTTAGGTTCGAAGACAATAGTGATCTAGTTGATGTCAGCTGTAAGGATCATGATCTCTTCGAGCATTGAACTTGAAAGATTACTTACTTTAAGGTGCTGCAGAAATTATGGATTAATATAATTGAGATTTGGAGTGGGGAATGAAGCCATCGGTCCGCGTATCATAGTGTAGATGTATTCTATTTGAAAATTTCTGTAAATTGTCAATGGATTCTGAAAGTCTTTAGCTGATAGAGATGATATTTAATTTCTATTTATTTATTTGTCTTTTCACTCTTGTGCCATTATCTATTAATACCCCCTCTCTCACTCACAGAGGCACTGGGAGTTTCTTTAGACAATTCTTTCTCAAAAACCATGATTCTTAGGTCTGATAGATAAATTTTGTTGGCTGGCTAATGTTAACTGGCTTGTTTGGTTGAACAGATCATATTTTTGTGGTCATTTATCTGTTTTCTATCAGCGAAGCATGCAGATTTGTCTATCACAATTTTTTATTTGTTACTAATTGCATTGAGACCATTTTGAAATTTCAATAGCTGCCAGTTCATGTAAAGAAGATATACTGAAGGATGAGACTGTTGGTTCTTTTCGGAAGATCCTATTTTAGTTTTAGCTGTAGCCGAATTAGATAATTACTTGTATTTTGTCAATGGTTGAGTTCATGTGGTAGCTGGTGGGATGGAGAATACTCTGCATGAGGAGAAATAGGCTTTTAGTTTTTTTTGACACGACATGAAAATGTAAGATAAACTCGAATCTGAAAATCGTAAGTACAATGTTTTTCTCTACTTCAGCATAGGCATGCAAGAATAAACCTCTAAAATTATATACAATAATACATGCATCCTGCATAACACAAGTCTACATTGGATTCAATTCTGATCCCAGAACTCCCAGTTAATCTGTGCAAAATCTGCAGAAGGTCATGCCAATGAATGGATTATGTTCTCATGAACTTCATCTCTCCCTCTTTTTGGTTCTCCAATACATCTAACAGTAATTAAGATATCTAAACACAACATGCCCAAGTCAAGCATAGAAGCTGCTTTATGGTTTACTGAGCTAGCAGGAGTGGAAAAAGAAATTCTAGAATAGGTGTTGCGTTGGTATATGGCCTTCTCGGCTATATGGCCTTCTCGGCTTGCTGAAGTTTCTGGTTGGGTGGAAGGCGGATGGGATGGCTTTTGTGATCCTCAGAGAGCATGATTATGATTTTCAAACTCTAGTTGGCTACTTGATTTATGTTTAGGGTTTGGATGGTCACTGCTTTCTCACGAGTTCTTGTCCACTTTGTGCGGTAGCTTTCATAGCTCTACTTTCGGCTAAAGATCTAATTATTATAATTATAAAATAAACTAAAAACTAAAAGTGATCAGCGTTTCACTGTTCATTGTGAGTGAAAATACTGTGGACTGTAATAGTGTATTTTTGAGTCGATTTGGTTCGGTGTTGCTGTTGTTATAATAGAATGTGTTGATGTGTTTCATTATATCAAACCTTGCATGTATAAATTTATATTTTATTTTTCAACTAGCAAAACCTATTAATTATTTTGTTTACTCAGCCAGCAACGTAGCTTAGCATGAACAATTTAACTAGAATACACAATTTGACTAGTATGTTCTAAGCTCAGATCATTGGTCAATTCCGGAGTCCTGGACGTTGTGGCTAAGCAGTTAGTCTCAATATTCGGGCACTTTATTTTGATGTGGCCTCGCAATAATTGAATGAAATGAAAGATTCATCCACAACAGAGCGATAAATGTTTTACAAAACTCAAGCCATTGTCTTCCACTTCTATAAATTATTTAGATATTGAAACAGTATATTTATTATCACGCATACGTTTATATATTACAAAGAGTGGTAGTATTTACAACAACTAAGGATACTAGTAGCAGAGCAACAGATTAAGATATAGCAGAAGTAGATGAGGATAAGGATGCAATAGACGTAGTGCATGGGTTGTCTGTGGTAGTTCTTGTAACAGATATTTCAAAGTTTCGGACTGGTAATCAAAGTTGCTGTTCATGATATCAGAAGATATCACATTAGACATGGAGTTAGACTCCACGTATTCAATCATTTGGTTTCTTGAGATCGATCGGACAAGGCGAAGCAGGGACGAGATCATTTGTTTTCGTCACCTCCGTTTTGAATCCTCATGACATCGACATACGATTTCCCGACGAGTTCACGAGAAAAATACCCCTTGAAGAAATCCGCAACTCCAATTCTCCTATAAACAGCTGGAGTCTCTGGAGTAACAAGGCTTGGTGCAGGACCCATTTCTCCATCTAGACTGGGGCTGTAAAAGGTGCCAATAGAAAGTCGCTCCTTCACTGAGTTAACAGCTGCTCGATGCTCGGTGCTGCGGTAGATCCCATTAGTCACAATCTGCCAAAAACAAGATTAAGATGTTTTTAAAAACTATCTCTTTTCCGATGTACGTACCTAGAATGAAATGGTATGGATTGTCTAACCCTAACCATGCATTATTACCTCCATCATGTCACCGATGTTGAGCACGAACGCATTTGGGAGTGGTTCAACAGGAATCCACCTCCCTGATTTCCTTATCTGTAGCCCTTCCATCTCGTTGACTTGGAGGAGGATCGTGAGGCCAACAGCATCGGTGTGAGAGTCAAGTCCGATGACGAGCTCTGGTTGGGGGCATGGTGGATAATAGTTCATCCTCATCATCTGGCATCCTTCTTCGAACATGTCTTTCATCTCTCCAGGTTTCATTCTTAGAGCTTTAGCCATGAGATGGAGGATTTTCATGGCAAGATTTTTCATTTCCGCCGAGTATGCTTCCAAATTATCTCTGCATGCAAAAGAGGATAATATATAAAGCAGTACTTCTCTTCTTGTAAGGCACGTTGCCTTGTTTGGTACTGCTTCTAATTTCATACTATTTTTAAGTCAATTGGCGTTCCGCATCAACAAAACAAAGGGTAATTTTGCTTGTTAATTAGTTTATTTTTTAATTGAAAAAATATCATTTTTTTTTTATGAAATATATAGTGCACATGTTACGATTGAGAAACTTGATATTAAAACTTGTCGCTATAGAAACTGGGCATTTTAATTTATTTATTTTATAAAATGACATGCACAAATTACAATAATAAAGAAAAAAAGAGTAAAAGAAAAGATGCATGCATTGCAGCTCCAATTACAATAGCAGCAGTACGGTAAACATTAACCATGATCATAGTTTGTCACTCTTGTTTTTTGGTAGGTGTCTTGATTTTAATAAATAGCAACAAGTTTAATATCATGTTTTCCAATTGAAACATATATAAATTGTGCAATTTTGACCTTTTTTACTGTGCTATTATATATATATATATTTTAAAACATGCTAATTGTTTTTAAGAAAACAAAATCAATAAAATAAAAAACTTGTTATGGATATTCGTTTGTTACCAAAAAAAAACAAAAACAAAATTATCTTTGTAAAAAAAAACATGTATACACACTAAATATTTCAACAAATAAATACATTGTTTGTTTTCACTTAAGTATAATTAATTAAAGCTTTTTTGTTTTAAGTTTATAGATTTAAACATGTACATAGATTCTAGTTTTTCTAGGATGATTTTAGTTGATCATACCCTTATGATGATAAACTATACACTAATTATTATTTTTTTAACTATGATCTTGATAAAGTAAATGGGATATAGCTTTAGCTAATATATATATATATATATATATATATATATATATATTTGGATTGAGTGGATTTGACTATGTCATGAGAAGGAATTGTGAAAATGAGAAAGAGAGAGGACCTGAATGGTTGAGGAAGCTCGGGGAATAAATGGGGTTTCCTCGCATGCTCTGGAAGAGTGATCATGTAGAAAATATCTCCCCAATCAAGCTTCTGCTCCTCAGACACAACAAAAGCTTGTCCGAATCCCTCCATCTCTTCTGGTCTTTGCCAATACTTGTTTTTTTCTTCCATTGGCAGGTTAAAAAACTCCTGAATCCCTACCTTCACTTTGTCAACTAATGAATCGTCCACTCCATGGTTTATCAGCTGAAACACAACGGATTCTTTATATATCGATGATTCATATTAGTGATTTTCACCTGCTAATTAGTTTATTACATAAAAAATAAGATCAGTAACCTGGAAGAAACCCCACTCTCTGCAAGCACGGTCCATTTTATCCAGCTCCAGTTCATCAGAAATTAATCTTTGCATATCGATGACCGGAATCTGGGGCAAGGAAGCCGCACCATCGTTGCTTATGATGATCGGAGGGTCTTGATCAAGACGCAAATATCTTGCCGGGACGGTGGTCGGTGATATCTTCTTTGCCAGATCCTGAACACAGGGCACTGCGAGAGACTTCCCAAGTGAAGCTGGTTCCATGGCTCCTCCTCCTCCTCCTCCTCCTCTCTCTCTCTCTTCAATTTCTTTCTTCTGCTTGTTGCCTCCACCCGTCCTGTCTTTAATATATGGTTATAATACAAGCACAAGCTGATATACGTTTCTCATCCACGGTTTTTGACCAAAAGATTTCAGAATTTTTTTTATTAATTTTTTAACATTAAAAAATATATTAATCTCATATAAGTTTTTAATAGTATTGTTAATATCAGCCTAATAAATTAATTTAAAAATATTTTTACTTTAACTTTTAGATCCATATCAAATCATGCAGAGAAGTTCCTCCAACATGACTTATTAACTTGGTCTTAGAAATTAATTTTTAAAACAATATATTAAAATAAAGACGTTAACATTTCCATAAGATAATCTAGGTTCATATTACGTGCATTAAAAATTTATCAGCTCAAATTAATGACTTTTCTTCTCACAGCGTAGAGCACTATTTCAAAGGGGAAAGCGTCCAAAAATTATCTTTTATTTGTGGTAGTCAGTATATCGGGCTAGCTTGCGTACTCATCTCTAGGCCTATTGAACATATTGCAAGTCCATTAAATATATAAAATATCGCGGGAATGACAGACATGTATAGAGATAAGAGTTGACACACTACAAAAAAACAGGTCGATTTGCAACGGATTGATCCGTTGCAAATAACAAAGAAAACCGTTGCAAATATTAATTTGCAACGGCATTTGCAACGGAACCAATCCGTTGCCAAAACGTCGCTGCAAATTTCTCTTGCAACGGATTACCCGTTGCAACATAATTTGCAACGGCTAATCCGTTGCAAAACCTCCCGTTGCAAATACACATTTTGCAACGGCTTATCCGTTGCTGTTGCAACGGCTGGTCCGTTGCCGTTGCAACGGCTGGTCCGTTGCAAGTGCAACGGCTTATCCGTTGCCGTTGCAACGGGAGGCCGTTGCAAGTGCAACGGCTTCTTCGTTGCCGTTGCAACGGCAATACCGTTGCAACTGTAACGGACCGGCCGTTGCCATTGCAACGGCATGTCCGTTGCAATTGCAACGGTATTAATATTATTTAAATATTAATATTTTTAAATTCTATTTTTAATATATTTTAATTTTAATTAATTACAACTAAATCTTTTAAAAGCACTAGCAAATATTGAAATATTATTAATATTGAAAATAACATAAATATAGTGGAAATAAAAAGTATTATAAATTAAAATTCTTAATACACTACTGATTCGATTATATTTACATGACTAAGTAAATAAACGTGAATTCTTAATACACTACAGATTCGATAATATAAACATGACTAAGTAAATAAACATGAAACTTAAAAATACATATTTGAAAGTGTTTAAGGCGGAAATGATCTACGATGTTGTTGATGAGAGGAAGATGGACCATTATATGGCATTTGAGGTTGAGGTCGAGGTCGATATCCTGGTGCCATTGTAGGTGATGGCATCGACGGAGCCACAGGTGATGGCATCGACGGAGCCACAGGTGTTAACATACTTAGACCCATATGTCCTACCAAGAGCTTAAGACAATCTTTAATGGAAGACATTTCATTTCTCATTTCATTTCTCATATCATTAATAACTTCACGATTTTCTTGCAATTGCTCTTCATACCGTCTAGTAGTTGCTTCACTATGTTACTTGGAACCTTCTTCATCCTTGCAGCAGGTGTCCCTGAAATTGGAAAGCAGATTTACGATTGAAAATACCACAAAGTCGATGCACTTACACACGCAGTACATTATGGTGCGGGTACCACAGTTAACAGTACAACTAGTTGTCAGTGATAACAGAGAGATATGAGCTTTCATAACAGATAAATCATGTTTTTCATAATCGCTGTTTTTCTTCCATGAAATATCCAAATGGTAGTCTTGAGCTTTCATAGCAGATAGACAGCTTTTACCAATTGCCACTCGTTGTACATTTGAAGAAACCGAAAGAAAATAAAAAACATGGGGAGAAAAACAAGTACACTGAACAATACCAGGTTAAAACATTATTAGAAGGGTAATGATAAAATCAAAGCATGATGTGAAGTCAATAAAAGCATACCTGGTCTAGGATAGAACTGCGAGATATGAACTTGAGCAAACTTGTACGCTTTAATAAGGCTGACAGTTTGAGAAAAATCTTTATCTGTTTCACCTGCAAAACCCAAGAAAAGCCTGGCATGTCAAGGACTATGCAGCTAAAACACCAAATACATTTTACAGAGGGTGTTGTAAATGAATACAAACTCCTGGCAAGGTCTTGGATCTTCCAAAAAAAATTCTCTCTCTATCACCAGTTAATAATTCCTCCAAGTAATGTCAAACCACTAAAAAATAATCTGAAAAAAGAATTGGGGTCCTTTTTCTCCAAATCATTGAACCCTCAATAATCAAGTTTCTGCTTCAGTTGTTCCCAAGTTATTCTGGAAAAATAAACAAAATTACAAAAAGAAAAGGAAAAAGAAAGCCCGACTTCCACAATACTCCCAATGCCCTTGCCCTCATAAATTCCATTAGTCAACAATTTTTAACTCTGACCACTCTTTTTAAGTGAATTTTTTGACAAACCATTTTCAAAAATTAAATTTTAGAAACTTTACAGTTAAAATTTTATTGCAACCTTTTTGTTAAAGATCAACCAATATAGAATTGAAAACAAAAAACAAGTCGAAGCAAGTTATATTGACTTTGAAAAGTTAGAAAGAGTCCAATGTTACCGAACCGATGGAGCAGTACCAAAAATCTCTAGTGACATGATTTCACAATCTAGAAATTACAATGTCATATCAGGATAATTCACTTGAGCAGTTTCACTTGAAAGGGTACCGATAACTTCTCATACTATTCTAGAAATATGCAATTAGCAAAGTCAGACTTAAATAAAGTAAGCAAAAAGGACCACAAAGTGGAAATTGAGTCTGCAAACTAACCAGGGAATCCACATATTATGTCAGTAGCAATCTGAATCCCCGGAACTAGCTCAGTCAAGGTATCAACCACAGTCCTGAATTCATTCACAGTGTATTCTCGGTTCATTGCCTGTCAACAAGAACAGATATATCAACATAAGGGCTCTTATACAATGATATTCTCTTGTAGCTACCTTTGCATAAATTATTCAATCACAGCTGGAATCACTGTCACAGGGTAGGAAATAAACCTACTTTGAAAGGTGCTACTAGGAAATAAATTATTTCTATATGATATTACACTGACAAATAGGAAATAACAATAGAATCTACTTTGAAAGGTGCTACTATGAAATCATGGACGGACTATCTAGCATCTATACAAGATAGAAGTTGCAAGCAAAATATTTCCACGCATAAAGTATATAAATAGCTTGCATAGCAGGAGCAGACACCAAATTAAGCCAACCATGGTAACAGATAAAAATATTTCAACATGAAACAACAATTTCTCACTATTTTCGAAATGACAATACTTCCCACGGCATCAATGAATAGGCTGACGAGAGATCACTGAAAATGGGAGTTTTAGCAGCTGGAATTGCAACTAACCACAATACAGCATTTCTTTCAATCCACACACTCACGATTTTTGTTTGTAGATTACATGAAGCCTACTACATGTTTCAGAGGAAATCCAAAAGATTACATGAAGCCTACAACATTTTTCAGAGGAAAGTCTAGTACAAATCTCCCCCAAAACTCCCTAAACCCTAAACTAATAAACTAAGAAAATTAACAAAAAACTAAGCAGAAATTAAACTAATGGTGACCGTACCGTAAGCAAGTGTTCCACGGTGGCGTTGCAGCTGGGTTTCTGGTGCAGAAGAGAGGATCCCGACGAGGTGGTGCTCGGAGTTAATTGATGGAGGATTTTGCTGAACAGAGAGAGAGAGAGAGAGAGAGAGAAGGTCTTCTGCTTTTAGTGAGTGAAAAAAGAAAAGAAGGGAAGAAAATGAGGGCGGCCGGGAAGAAAATAAGAATGGAAAGAGGCTGGTGTGCTGGGATCTCTGGTTGCGCGCAGTGCTGAGGAAAGAGGCTAGGGCTTTTTGGAGTAATCTAATACCGGGAAAGAGGAAGAATTGAAGTTATGTTCAGTTGCAAGAATTGAAAAATCCAACCTTAATTTTCATTTAGCCCGCCCATCCCATGTCTAGAGCGGGAGCTCTCTTTTCTTTTCAATTATTATTATTAATTATAATAAAATTCATTTTTTAATAATAATTAAATTCATTTTTTTAATTTAAATATAAATAAAAAATAATAATTTTATTTATTAATTTATATTATCAGGAATGTAGGAATGTAATGGAATGTATTTTAATTAATTATGTTTGAACTTATTGGTTATTTATTAATGTGTTCATTTTATTTTCTTAAGTTTTTCTAGCACTCAAAGACAATAAGTAACATTAATTAACTTCAAATACAACAACCATAAAAAAAAACATACAAATTACTTTAAAAACATACAATAAGTAGCTTAAATTTCAAATTTCAAATATTGCGGATCTTTTAATTATATTTAAATTTATTTTTTTAATTTAAACATGATTAAAAAAATAATTTTATTGTTCGAAGGTTTTTCAAAAGCAATTATTTAATTGTATAATTTACTCCTATTAATTGCATAATTAAACTAAATTCAAAATAATTGCATTATATTTGAAATAATATAAAAAATAGCTCTTCAAAATATTTTTTACCATTGGAGTACATATCAATAAAAAAATCAAATATACATTATTCAAATAGCCATTTTCAAGATTTGAATCTTCAAAATGGATCTTGCCATTGAACTTGCTCTTACAAAGAGGTTGAGCCAGATTCGGAGTAGTTGAAGGAGGTGAAGTTGGGTTAGAGAGTTCGTATTGGGTCGGATTATCCATAATTAAAGGTTTTGAAATGAAAATAAAAACATGTTTTTGTGGCTGATCCTCGTGAGATTTAAGTTAGATATATTGCTTAGAACCTGACAGAGCACGCACACGTGCATGCGCTGATGATGAATTATTTGATTTTATGCTTCAAAATTGTTTCTTGCATTTTTTTTAGTAATTTTTTGATGTTTTATATTAAAAAATATATTTTTTTTGAGATTTTTTTATATTTTTATAGTAAAATAACTATTCTATCCTGATATAAGATAAAAACTAAGAGTTAAAAGAGGAGGTGTCACAGTGATTTCACATACTATTGCACGGAAAAATAACTCTTTTACCCATGATAATACAAAATTGAAGAGTTGAATGTAGGGGTGCTATGTTAATTTATCATTTTTTATTATTCTTTTCTGCGAATACTATGTACGCATCTGACACGCGCGCCGACAATATTCGACCTGACGCACACACTCACGATTTTTGTCTATATTTATATATGCGTGCTCTTAGTTTTGATTTTTAATTTTTATTATTTTCTTATTTGTTAAGGTGGTAACTTTTTGAAAAATTTTCTTCTTAGATTTTAGTTTGTGTTTATGATCATTTGAAAATTGATATTTCTTATATTTTTCTCTTTGTTCTTTCTTTTAGTTTTTTTTTTATTTTCAAGTCAAATAATTTTTTTCCAGCTAATATTTTTTTTTCATTGATTTTGTTTGCTCTTTTGTTATAGTTTTTAGGCTTTTTTATTCTTTGATTTAATTTTGTTTTTTTTTTTCATTATTGATGCAATAATAATAATAATAATAATAATAATAGTTTTAGTTTTAACTACTTTCCATTTGCAACGGATTCCGCCGTTGCAAATTTAATTTGCAACGGACAATTTTGCAACGGATAATCCGTTGCAAATTCCGTTGCAAAATTATCCGTTGCAAATTTAATTTGCAACGGCGGAATCCGTTGCAAACCATGTTTTTTTTTTTTTTTTCTGGAATTGGTTTAGCAACGGATTAGCCGTTGCAAATTGAATTTGCAACGGACAATTTCGCAACGGATACTTCGTTGCAAAGTTCGTTGCAAAAGTGTCCGTTGCAAATTAAATTTGCAACGGATTCTCCGTTGCAAACCATTTGTTTTTTTTTTTTTTCTGGGATTGGTGTAGCAACGGATTTGCCGTTGCAAATGTAATTTGCAACGGACAATTTTGCAACGGATGTTTGCCGTTGCAAAAATCCGTTGCAAACACACCCCTTTTTTAGTAGTGACAAGATGCAACCATAGATTGTTCTTTTTTGAAGTTAAATTTGTTTTCTATTTAAAATTTTCTTTTTAATACACAACTGAAAATTGATGTTGATTTTCTATCTTTGTGTGATTGAAAAACTATCTACTAAGAAACAATCTTGTGGATAGATTATCTATGACTAGAATTCAAGTCATATCCACATTCTTATCTTATCTGATTATCTTATATTCTAATTATTAATTTCTAAATTTCATTTTAATTTCTGATCAATGGTTCTTATGTATGTGACTAATTAGATTTTCTAACAAGTTGATCCAACTATAAATCACAATCCTAAATAAAATAAGATTAAATAAATTAATTTATTATCAATTAAAAAATTAGTTAATTTATATTTGAAGATCAATGATGATATCTAGTAACATGTCATCATCCCTTAAATATTAAAAAAAATCATAAGTGATTTGATTTAATCTTTTACTGCTCAGTTTATAAGTGTAATTATTATTCATAAAAAGATCATAATTTCATGCTTGGAATATTAGAATTCTTTTTCCAAATTTCTTTGTATCAATTCAATAATTAATTCATTTATATATGTAGATCAAGTATAATATTTAGTAACTTATCATGATCTCTCAAATATTAAAAAAGATATAAATAATTTTAACGTTTTAGTTTCCTAGTTTTCCAGTGTAATTATTACTCATAAATAGATCATAAATTCATGCTCTAAATATTAGAATACTTTTCCAAATTCCTTTGTATCAATTTAGCTATAGGTCATGAATGACTAGTATGTTGTAGCAAGGAACCAAAAATAAAACCTAAACTCTATAACAAAATATATAGGGGTATGAGTAGGGATCATTTCCATAAAAAATATTTAAATAAAAAGAATGAAGAAACAATAAAATTAAATTATCGAAATCTATGAAAAGATCAATACCTGGTCTAAGTCAACATTCATCATCGAGTCTTTTACAATTGATCATCATGCCTATGTATCAATTCAAACTTTGAATTTTCACCATTAAAACTATTTTCCTCTTTGTTCTTAGTTGTAGTCAATTAGAAAACAAGCAATCTAATCAACACTTACAACTAAAAACTAAAGACAAATGCTAAAATTTACTCTAATAGCATTCTTAAAAATTATAGAGATTGATGAAGAAAAAAACACAAGCAAAAACAATTGTATTTAATTTAGTTAAATATTCTTCCTAACATTTATTAATTCCTGATGCAACAAATCATTTATTCTTAATTTCTTAATTTATTATAGATATCAAACAATTATAGATTTGATATCTACTCAATAGTAGATTGCCAAAAAAAAAAAACTAGCAAGCCTCTTACTAGTTAAACAAGACAATAATTTGACAAGAGATATCTAACAAGTTTATAAGCTTGCCAAGTTGTTATATGGTTTGAAACAAAAACCGAAGTGATATAATGAAAATTTTGACAAGGTATAATATCAAATGTGTTCAAAATAAACAAAGTTAATAAATTTATTGACGTGAAAAACAAAAACAAATATTATATCATTGTATGTCTTTATGTGGATGATACAATAATTTTAGCATCAATAACCAAATGATCAAATCTATTAAAAAATATTAATTAGTAAGTTTGACATGAAAGACTTGAATGTTGCAGATGTCATACTAGAAATAAAGATTACTAGGTTATGGATTGATATTTTCTCAATATCATTATATTAAGAAAATTCTCAATAAAGTTCTTAAAGATAACAATAGCAATACCAAAATACCAATTGAAATAAATGTGCATTTATAAAAAAACAAAGGGAATAAACTAATTATAATATTCTTGAATACTTAGAAACTTAATGTATAATATAAATTGCATAAGATGAAATATTGTATACCTAGTCAAAAAATTAAGTATATTTACTAGTAATTTGAGTATGGATAATTGGAAAGAAAAAACTAGGTACCTAACAATTTGAGGTAAATCCTGGACTATGAGTTACACTATAATATTTACCTAATGATACTATAATGGTATAATAATGCTAATTGAATATGTTGTACAAATGACTCAAAATTAGCTAGTGGATGTGTCTTCACACTCGATGGAGAAATTGTATTATAAAAATCCTCTAAAAAGTTATGTATCATAAGATCTATAATAGAATCATATTTTATTTCTCTTGATAAAGGTGGAGAGAAAGTCAAATGACTTTTTAATTTCATAAAAGATATTTCATGTTGGTTAAAATTGTGTCATTAATTTATGTCCATTGCGACAACCAATCATTGACTATAAGAGCACATATATATATATATATATATATATATATATATATATATATAATGGTAAGTGCAGTAATATTTATCATAGATATAACCCCTTTAAATACCTCCTCTCAAATAAGATAATTTCAAGATTTAGTTGGTGTTTGGCTCTACGGTGTGGCCTACGGTTGAGGTTCACCGCAGAGCCAAACGTGATTTTAACCAAACAGGACCCCAGTTTTTAACTGTGGGTCCCACTTAAAAATACGTTTCAGCCGCAGGTAACGAAAAGCATCTGTGAGATGTTTTTTGAAAAACTTAGTCGCATCATTCATGCATGAGATTAAATCAAGAATTTTTCTGAGCATTAACACACAGGAAGGCAACGAGTGCATGAAATTTTTTGAACGAACCAAGCTGGAATAAATCTGTGATCCTTCTCTCTCTCTCTTTATTCCCCAACACAGCCGGTGATCTCTCTCTCTACAGTCATCGTCACTGCCCTCTCTCTCCACAGTCACCAGCAGCTCTGGGCACCACCATCATCCCCCTTGTCATAGTCATCTTCTCCTCCACGCCACAAGCTCCGCCGTAAGCAACACCAGCGGTAGCTACACCAGCTGCAACCTTCTGATGCTCCTACCGGCCACTACACAGCACCATTTTCGATGCCGTCACCACAAGAAGAACCACCTCGACCTCCTCTACCCGTCGGTATCGGCCGTTAACCCTCCCATCACAGTCGGTCATGTTACTGTTCACGTGTTACGTGAATAGCAACTGCGTGCATAATTCAAAACAAAAGCTGCAGCACACCATTTTGTGCTTCTTCTTTTTTGAACTCTTGGGCTAGGCTGGACCTGCTCTTGGCCCAGCCCAAGTCCAGAAGAGTTGGGCCCTTTTAGCCCAACTAGGCTGGGTTGGCCCATTTAGTTTGGGACAAGCCCAATTCGATTTAAAAAAAAATATAAAAATCATATTTTAAAAAAAAATAAAAATTTTGGAGATAGAGATTAGCCCTGAGTGCATAATTTTATTTTACTCCACAACCCTGTTGCTTTTTGATTGATTATGGATCAGAAACTTACAATTGAATTTTGCCTTGGAATTATATCTCTACAACATGTAGATAGAGATCCTGAAACAACACTATTTATGGATCGCAGATGTTCCTGATGATATTTTATGAGATGTTGTTCATCGATCAAATAGCAAGGGATCGCAGAGGCCTTGATGCCTGTTTGGCACAGCTGTTGCTAATGTGGTTGAGGTTGAATAAAAACACTTTTATCTACTGTTCATAACTGAAATTTAAGTGTTTGGTTAAAACTGTGGTTGAGATTGAGTTTAATGAAAAACAGTTTTGTGTGTTTGGTTACCATGCTTTTCATATTGCTGTCAACTTATGAAATTATTTTAAAATAGACATACCCACACATATACATACGTATATGTATATAAATATTTTGTTGGAATAATTTCGTAGATTTATTAATAATTATAATAATAAAATATTTGAAATAATTCAAGTAAATTAGACATATTTTTCTAAAATTACCAATAAAAATTATTAACAGGATTAGAAAACAATTACTGATTAAAAAATAATCTCACTCATGCATTAATACAACAATACAATCGATTCATTGATTCCCGAAACACTAACGAAAGAATTAAAATTCAAACTTTGATAACAATTCAATTCAAATTTAAATACAAACTTTGATAACAATTCAAATACAAATCCTTCGGTTAATTTTGTTTAGTACGTACGTCCTCTTCGGCTAATCGTACTTTTCTTCAAGACTTCCCATAGTAGCCCACATTTCTCTTCTCCCACATTGGAGCATAATTTCTGTTGTGAAGTCATGGAGATCATGGTCAGCACGGAGTCCAGGAATAGAATGGATCTCAGCCATCACCTCATAATTGCTACACCCTTGTTTATCCATATGTAAAAAAGTCAAATCACTTCTCGTCGACATATATCAACTAGGTGGTCCCACTTTGACTATCCAACTCTGATTATCCAGCACTAATTGTTGTAAAATGTGGACACTGAACTTGTTGCAATGGAAATAAAAGGAAGCTCTCTAGGACTTTATTATGAAGTACACAATGATTTTATTCAGTAATCAAAATGTTCGAAACCAAGTTTGATTGCACACATTATATGGTAATACTAAAAACAAAAACAGAATACAGGTGGAACTTTGATCAATATGTGATTGTAGAAGTGATGTTAATTGCAAGGATACATGGACATATCTTGTGTAGTGACTGCAAAACTTGACATGATTATTTTACTAAAGCTCGCAATTGTATTTCCATTGTTTCAACAAGAATGAGGATAGAATCACAACAAATGTGCAAAAGTCTTTGGTAAGCATTGCATATTCCATTATAAAAAGAAATTTATACGCAACCAATGAATTCTCAAATAAAGATATGAAAATATGCTAGTATACTTGGTGTCCATGAGCTGAAATCAGCTGAATTTTAATCATCTCCAGTTTGTAAAATGAAGTTCCACTTCTTAGGACCTCATCCTTCTCTGATTCCTCCCATATTGAAATAACATAGAAATGCAAGAACTCAACTAAGACTACAAACCATGGCAATTCCACAATTTCATGTTGATGAGAATTAAAAAATACATTTTGCAAGTAGAAAGCAACCAATTATGCATTTTTACACTGACACAACAAATGCAATATGTTTCTTTCTTAAAGTGCATCAGGTCAAAGATATGCAATATACAAAATACCTGAGCCAACTTTTTGGCAAAATACATTGGATGAGAAGAACGCATCGTCTCTAATTTTGCCCAGTTTCCAAGTTCCTCATCAAAATCATCTTCCTCGTCAGAATCATCAAGAACAACCACCAGGTCCTACAGACAAGACAGATAAATACACCCAGAAAAAATGTTCAAATAATTTTGCATTTTAAAACTAAAACCCAACAGCAAGAATGGATTGAAAAGGAAAGAGAAACCAAACCTCATCATAGTCATCGCCATCCTCATCGCCCCCATCTTCAATTCACTATCGTCATCTTCAATTTCATCAACCCCAAAATCAATTTCAGATGTACCCAATGACTCCATCTCATTGAGCATTTCCATGGCATCAAAACCTATAATGACTTGTTGTATTTTGCATAAAAACACATAAACTCAATCAGGGAGAAGAGAGGGAGACTGGAGGCAGAGATGAGAGATGAAGGAGACGAGAGGCGGAGAGGGAGATCTGTGAGGCAGAGAAGAGAGGGAAACGAGAGGCAGAGATGAGAGATGAGGGAGACGAGAGGCAGAGAGGGAGATCTGTGATGCAAAGAGGCAGAGAAGAGAGGGAGACGAGATGAGGGAGAAGGATGATTTGCATTTGCCAGGTTGCGTGTGTGGATTTCATGCCGCAGCTGTAAAAGCAACTCTCAGGTGCTTTTGCAGGCGCGAGGTGATTTTAATTTTTTCCATGGGACCCACAGCCAAAAGCTGGGGTCCCATTTGGTAACAAGTGTGTTTGGAACCGAGGTTCAACGCAAATGCAGGTTGAACAGCGGTGCCAAACACCCACTCAGTTATGAACCGCAGCTAAAAGTTTTTTTCATGAAACTGTTTTTTTTAACCTCAACTACAACAACAACAGTTATGCTAAACACAATAAGAGATCTTATGTATGAGGAGAAATAGTTCACAACTTTTAAATATACAAAAGTGTAATGATGACAACCCTACCTAGTCAACTAAAGATCTTAAAATCCAGGTTAAAATTAAATTTTTTAATTTAATATACTTTGCTTTTGTATGTATTAATATACTTGCTAGTATCTGTTTTTATTTAATATACCAGATTGGGATGAACTTTCCACAGAGTTCATCGATGATCATTTTGTTTGCACAGGAAACAGCTTATAGAGAGTTCGTTCCGAAATTATGATAAAAAGATAAACAAATGAGATTAGGTCAAGGCAGCCTGCAACTTGGAAGATGCCGAATGCTGGTTACTTGAGATGAAAAAAGTTGATGGATCTGAAACCTGGTGGTAGCTCTGTAATAGAATGTGTTCTTAATTAGGAGTCACTTTCTTTGCTGCTTCTCGTCTCCCACAGGTATTTCAGAGTCAAACGAAGTTGAAGTGGTAGCAATCAAGCGAGCTCTCGAAATTACTTCCAATCATTCTTTGGCAATTCATTTCAGTTGGATCATATAGTCAGATTCCAAAAAAAACAAAATAAAAAACGTGAGCTGGTTGTAGTGTAGCTCTTGTAGCAGGCAATGGCGATGACAGAGTGCTTTCAGCTGCATTATGGCTTTCTTGGTTTTCAATAAGAGTTTTCAATTCTCATATATATATATATATATATATATATATATATAGCCTACACTGTATGTATAACCATATATAACATACTGTCCAAGTCTCAACAGGTGTAGAAAATATCATCGACTGTGTGAAAGAAATAGACTAGATAATTACATACTGTATTGTAAACACTTAACTTGTAGGTGATTTTCCTATTCTGTATTCTTTGTAATTAGAGTCCACATAGGAGTGATCAAAGTCTTCTCTGTATATATACATAAACTCAACACCAGTTGGTGTACTCTTCGGCAATACATCTTTGCTTCATATTTTCATGGTATCAGAGCTGGATTCAAAAATACTTTGATCCATTGCTGCGTTTCAAATACATCTCACAGAAGCCTTCATCCATCACTACGTTCCAGATCACTCACATTTTTTTCAAAACATCATGTCCACCAATGAAGCTCCAATCAGTCCTGCAACTGGGAAAGAAATCACCAGTTCTAGCAATCCTGCAGATTCTGCAAAATCAATCATCTCCAATCCCTTTTATATCAATCACTCAGATCATCCAGGCTTGGTCTTAATTTCCAAGCCACTCAATGGAGACAACTACTCCACTTGGAAAAGGGCCATGACCCTAGCCCTAAATTCCAAGAATAAACTGGGATTCGTCAATGGCTCCATAGCAGCCCCTTCACCAGAAACCGATCCAGAAGGCCATGCTTCCTGGTCTAGATGTAATGATATGGTACACTCTTGGATCATCAACACTCTCCACCCAGAAATTTCTGATAGCGTCATCTATTACTCAACTGCAGCTGAGGTTTGGGATGATCTACAAGAACGATTCTCCCAAAGTAATGCACCTCGCATGTTTGAAATTCAGCGAGATAACGCATATCTCCGACAAGAGCAACTTTCCGTCTCTGGTTACTATACAAAATTAAAGGGATTATGGGACGAACTTGCTTCCTATAACACCACAGCATATAGCACACAGCAAGAACAACAAAAACTCATGCAATTCCTAATGGGGCTGAACGATTCCTATAGTGCTATTCGCGGACAAATCCTCCTAATGCAGTGCTATTCGCGGACAAATCCTCCTAATGCAGCCTCTTCCTTCAATACGTCAAGCTTACTCCTCTGTTTCTCAAGAGGAAAAACAGCGCCTCCTAAGTGCAACAGCCGTTGCAACCAACACCACAAACAACGCTGCCATGGCTGTACGTGGCTACAACAACAGACCTCCAGGAAGGTCCAATCGATCATATGGGTCTCCAAATTTTTGCTCAAAAGACAGGTCAACAGAAAGCTTCAGTGAATGGCGCCAAGACAGACGACGAGCAGGTTCAGGCAGAGGACGCCCAAATTGTTCCCACTGCGGCGAATTAGGTCACTGGATTCAAACCTGTTACGAACTCCACGGATACCCCATTGGTCACCCAAAAGCAAAGCATCACATGGGAAATCCAAGGCGCTTCACTCAGCATGCAGCGAACCAAGTTTCAGAAGCCACCAAAGCAAACGAGAATCATCTGGTTGGGATTTCAGAGAGCCAATTGCAACAGCTTCTTTCGCTTCTTGATAATAAAAAAGAAAGCCCCAACTGCACTCAAAACCTCAGCACCGAGAAAGCCAATGCCGTGAATAAGCCAGGTTTATCCTAAATTAAATCACGAAATTGGGTCATTGACAGTGGGGCGACAAATCATATTGCTTCTTCATACAAATTATTTTGCAACTTAAAAAAATGCTTAATGCCACCTGTGCTACTACCCAGTGGAGAGAAAGCTGAAATTAATGCCACGGGAACATTACCATTGAACTCAGTTTACTACCTTCATGATGTGCTACATGTTCCTACATTTAAAGTTGATTTAATGTCCGTTAGTCGTCTAACGAGAGGCTTGAACTGTTCAATAACTTTTTTTCCCTACTGGTGTATTTTGCAGGATCTGGCTACGAGGAGGATGATTGGTTTGGGTAAACAGCGTAACGGACTCTACTATTTAGTGGCATTAGCGACGAAGAAATCCACAAACCACACCCACAAACCAACCATCATGCAATCTTACCATCTCCACTAACCTCTGGCACAATCGTCTAGGCCATACATCCCATTCTCGTTTAAATTTCATTGCCAAATTTTTTTTAAATTTATCTGTTGAGTCCAATCAAGTTTGCCATATCTGTCCTTTGGCTAAACAAAGTCGTTTGCCTTTCAGTCGTAGTATAATATCATCAATTAAACCTTTTGACATCATTCATTGTGATATTTGGGGACGTTATAAACACCCTTCTCTTTCCGGTGCACATTATTTCCTTACTATTGTTGATGATTTTACACGATTTACATGGATTTTTTTGATGCGTCACAAAGATGAAACTCAATCTCTTTTAAAACAATTTTTCAGCTATGTTTCCACCCAATTTGACACTAGCATTAAAACTTTCCGAAGTGACAATGGTGGAGAATTCCTCTCACTTCGTTCCTTCTTTAAAAATAATGGTGTCATTTTTCAGCATTCATGTGTTTACACACCTCAACAAAATGGGGTTGTGGAACGCAAACATCGTTATATTCTTCAAGTTGCCCGTGCTTTGAAATTTCAAGCTCATCTTCCTGACCAATTTTAGGGTGAATGTACTCTCACTGCTGTCCATATAATCAATCGTCTGCCGTCTCCAGTTATTTCTTTCAAAACACCTTTTGAGTTACTTTACTCTAAAGCACCTTCTTTTTCTCATCTTCGTGTTTTTGGTTGCCTAGCATATGCTACAAATGTCCACACATATCATAAATTTGACCATCGTTCCATACGGTCAATTTTTATTGGATATCCCATCGGTCAAAAGGCATACAAATTATTTAATTTATCCACCAAAAAAATCTTTACTAGTCGTGACGTCAAATTTCATGAAAATATATTCCCATTCTTATCCGACCAGTCAGCCCATACTACTTCACCTCCACAATACCAGGCCGGCCCAATTCCCCTTATGATCCATGACTCACCACCAGGCCCGCTCCTACCTAATCCACCAGGCCCACACATACCTCATCCACAAGGCCCACCCATGCATCTTCAGCCAAGCCCACCCGTCACATTGCCAGACGACACTTCAGACACCAACCCACCATCTTCACCAATCCTCACCACCTTGGCAGAACCCGCAGATCAACATGAGCAACAATCACTCCGCCATCATCAATACCTATCACAGGAAACAACCTCACTCTCTAACACACCACCATCACCATCTGTCTCCTCTCCCACAAACCCATCCCACCCTGCTCCCCTTCGTCGCTCCACTCGCCAGACTGGGCCACCAGCCAAACTTTCCGATTACGTTTGTTCGACTGTTTCTCTCGACCAATTGACCTCCCTGCAGCCAGGTCCACAAAAAGGTACACGTTACCCATTGGCGAATTTCATCTCTTATCACAGATAGCAACCTGCACATCGGTCATTTGTTGCTCAGATTAGTGCCCTAGCAGAACCTCATTCTTACTTGGAGGCTGCAGCCTCTGTCGAATGGCGTAATGCAATGAAGTCAGAATTGCAAGCTCTTGAAGCCAATGGCACATGGACACTAACTACACTACCAGCAGGTAAAAGGCCGATTGGATGTCGTTGGGTATACAAAATTAAGCACAAATCAGACGGGTCAGTGGAGCGATATAAAGCCAGGTTGGTCGCAAAAGGCTTCAACCAACTGGAAGGTGTCGATTACTAGGAGACGTTTTCTCCAACTGCAAAAATAATCACAGTACGTTGCTTACTGGCCTTGGCTGCGGCTAATGGATGGTCCCTTCATCAACTAGACGTCAACAACGCCTTCCTCCACGGTGATTTATCAGAGGAAATTTTCATGTCTCCGCCGCCAGGGCTGCTGCGACAGGGGGAGGAATCAATGGTCTGCCGTCTTCATAAATCACTGTATGGATTGAAGCAAGCCTCCCGTCAATGGTTTGCGAAATTCTCTCAAGCAATCTGCTCTGCTGGGTATGAACAGTCTCGGGCAGATTACTCCTTATTTACCAAGAGACAAGGCAAGTCCTTTACAACCCTACTTATATATGTCGATGATATTCTAATCACTGGAAATAATCTTGCTAGAATTGTTGAACTTAAAGAATTACTGCATAGTCATTTTCATCTTAAAGACCTTGGGGCTTTGAAATATTTCCTTGGCATTGAAGTGTCTACCTCTAGGAAAGGCATATTCATGTCTCAGCGTAAATATGCTTTGGAAATAATTAAAGATGTAGGTTTATTGGGTGCTGCCCCAAGTGATACACCTATGGAACGAGGTTTAAAACTATCAGAGAAAGGTGAATTACTCAGAGAACCCGGACAGTATAGACGGCTAGTTGGACGACTAATATATTTAACTGTTTCGAGGCCAGATATAATGTATGCAGTACATGTCTTGAGCAGATTCATGCATCAACCCCGAAAACTTCATATGGAGGCAGCCCTTCGGGTTGTTCGTTACCTAAAAGGAACACCTGGGCAAGGTTTATTCTTCTCGGCTGATAATGATTTCAAATTAAGGGCTTATTGCGACTCAGATTGGGCAGGCTGCCCACTCACTAGAAGATCAACCACTGGATATTGTGTCTTTCTTGGACCTTCGTTGATTTCATGGCGATCAAAACGGCAGAAAACGGTTTCCCTATCATCGGCCGAAGCAGAATACCGAGCGATGACAGGAGCCTGTTGTGAATTAACATGGTTACGGTATTTATTGAAGGATTTGGGACTTCCACATTGTGATTCAGCCCTACTTTACTGTGATAACAAGGCTGCATTACACATTGCAGCTAACCCGGTTTTTCATGAACGAACTAGACATATTGAGATGGACTGCCACTACATCAGAGACAAAATTCAAGATGGTTCCGTGATTACAAGACATGTAGGATCAGCACACCAGTTGGCGGATGTCCTAACCAAACCTTTGGGCAAAGAAATCTTCGTTCCTATGATTCGCAAGTTGGGAGTACAAGACATCCACTCTCCAACTTGAGGGGGAGTGTGAAAGAAATAGACTAGATAATTACATACTGTATTGTAAA
This sequence comes from Salix brachista, assembly GCA_009078335.1. Lineage (NCBI taxonomy): Eukaryota > Viridiplantae > Streptophyta > Magnoliopsida > Malpighiales > Salicaceae > Salix > Salix brachista. Next base: position 26,739,392 of record CM018587.1, read on the forward strand.
CACCTAACTTGTAGGTGATTTTCCTATTCTGCATTCTTTGTAATTAGAGTCCACATAGGAGTGATCAAAGTCTTCTCTGTATATATACATAAACTCAACACCAGTTGGTGTACTCTTCGGCAATACATCTTTGCTTCATATTTTCAGACTGCCATGAAGCTGGGTAGCCTCTTCTGTAGTTTCAATTTTCATGGTCTCCAGGAATGATTTCGCATGGAGCTTACGGGAGAAGAAATCTTTGCAATATTTTTCCATTCCTGTTCTTCTAAACAATGGTGGATTTTGTGGGCTGATTAGACTGGTCACAGGACCCACCTCTGCCTCGAGTTTGGGGCAGACAAAAAATGCAACTGAGATCCTTTCTTTCTCGGGATTTGTCGTCACCCTGTGCTCAACGCTTTTATAGACACCGTTGCTCAAAATCTACCATAGATAGACAAAAGTTTAATGTTGATAATTATAGAATAAAGTAGTTCATCAATGTTTGGAGGCAAATTCGTATAACTTTTTGACAGTCCGAGAAAACAAATTGAAGACTGGACTCAATATATCACGTGCTTAGTTTCTTGTTATTTTATTATATTTTTAGGTGAGAGGAAAGGTGGAGAGAAGCATCGCAAACCTCGAGAATGTCTCCCACGTTCACTACAAGAGCATCTGGGATGAATTTCATCGGGATCCAAACCCCATCTTTTTTTATCTGAAGACCATCTACACCGTTGACTTGACTAAGAATGGTGATGCCAGCTCCGTCTGAGTGAGGTGGGAAGCCGATGGCAAGTTCTGGCTGTGGGCATGGAGGATAGTTTGTCATTCTCACAGATTGGAACCCATCATCAAACATCTCCTCAATCTCCTGCAAGTCCACTTTCAGAGCTTCTGCTATGAACCCTAGCAGTTTCATGGCGAGTCTCTGCAATTCCAACAGATAACATTCCAAGGGATTCCTGCATGCAGAAATAAAAATATGAAAAAAAGAAAGATGCAGACACGCACACTCCATGTGAGAAAGTAGGGGAGATCGAGGGGAAAGGAGGACCTGAATGATGGCGGCAGCTCTGGGAAAAGATGTGGCTTCCGGCGATGAACAGGATTGGTAATCATAAAGAATCTATCACCCCAGTCAAGTTTTCCATCTAATTTGGCGTTGCCATACCCTTCAAAATCATTTGGCCTCACCGTGTACTTCCTTTTTTCTTCAAATGGAAGATTATAATATTCTACAATCTCATGTTTCAGCTGGTTCATCAGCGAGGAGCTCACACCATGGTTCACCAACTATATAAATAATCTACCGAGTGTTAGCGTAAATTCTGAGCAGCCATGATCCTAATTATGATAAAAGATGAGGAACATGATAGAGAACTGGAGATCAAAACCTGAAAGAAACCCCATTCTTTGCATGAGGAGTGCAACTTTTCTAGCTCCGAATCCGAGGTATCGACGGAGACCAACAGTTTGAAATCAATAGTGGGAAGAGTCGGAAGGGGATGATCGGAGCAAACAGGAAAGGCTGGGTTCTGCTGATCGATTTGAACATAATTCTGGGGGACTGAAATCATGGGCTCTTTGATGAGCTCCAGAACGCTAATCACAGAATCTAAGCCATCTGACTTCGAGGATGCCATTGCCATTGCCATTGCACCATCTAAACTTTGTGGATCCTGCATGCTTATATATATAGACACAGAAGTGCTAGCACTTGCGTCAGCAATTAACCGCGTTGGACAGGAGCAGGCACTGTTTTTTTATTAAGAAACAAAAAGTCAAAAGATCTTATTATTTTATTTATTATTCATAAATATATACATATATATATATATATAGAACAATGATTTGTGGAGAATCACTTAAAAATCCCACCACGAAGTGAAATACAGTTAATATTTGTTGTAAACTAAAAATCTAATACATGTATTTAATAAGAGAATAAAGAATTATATATTCACCCTAACAAATCGGATCTTGTGCAGCGTAAAGCTCTTCAATTGTTTTATATAATTATATGCCAATTTGTTTTTTTGTAAGAACATCAATATTTAAATTGTTAAAGAATTCACTAATATGATTCCTCCCTTTCTTATTATGTTTTCTTCCAAAAAAAAAATATAAAATTCTTGGATGACTAAGTTAGGTTTACGGACATTTCCAAAGAGTTTTGCATTATATTTTTTTTTAAGAAAAAAAAATACAATCGCACTAAAATTGTCATGATACTATTATTATTTTTAACTAAAACTTGCTTTTAGAATTATCACGCTAGATTGCACTGGATTTTTTTTGGGTGTGTTTTTGCGATTGATTTTGTATTTATTAAATAAATAATAAAAATAAATGTTAGATTCTAGATTTTATGTTGAAATTAAAGATGTAAAATAAGACTTGTACTAGTAAAAAATCAGTCTGTGTTTCAATGAAATTTAAATTATTATTATTCTTATTATAAGAAAAATAGTGTCATGTAATCAAGATAAATAGATTCAAGGATCCCGACAACACAAAATTAAATATCATAATACTTTTTTTTTTTTTTTTTTATTATCGGTCAACCATGTTCATGATGGGATCGGCTTCGACTTTTCCAAAATGTCTTCTTGGATTGTTCTATGGACACCCAAGTGACTAACTGTGGCTTAGAAGGCCGGATATAAGCACCCCAAATACATTTTTAAAGCAAATATGAGGAGTTATGAAACATCTCTAACGTGCTCATCCCTTTATTTTTTATTATTTCTTAGCTTTTTTATACAGGTTACTTGTAAGAAAATCGTACGACCTGTTCATGGAATAAATTGTCGGTTACGAGTGATGAAAAATAAAGTTTTAATAACTCGGCTTGAATTCAATTTTATTTAAAGACTACGTGATTCTCTCTCATTCTCGTGCCCATGTTATTGCCGACCTTCTGCCTCTAAAACTCTTCCTTGCAAGTCAATTTTATTAAATAATTTTTTTATTAAAATTAAAAAACTAATTGACTTAAATGTTAAGAGAAAATTGCTTGTATATCAATATTAATCTTGAACTTTATGAATCAATAATCAAACACATATTTCTATTTATAATTTTTAGAAATCCGACTCTATTAAAACAAAGACACTTTCATCGTTGATGTTATCATGCATGCAATCTTGGTATTTTTAAACTTGAATTTATAACTATTATTTAAAATTAATTATTAAGACTTTATCCATTCTTTATATCTTTTTATGATAGCATTCATAACTTTACTCTATTTGGTACTTAATTCATGTTAGTTTACGAGATTAGTATCTAAATAGTCATTTCCCCCTAAATTTCCCCTAGAACCATAGAAATGACAATTGGGATTTCTCTTCCTTATCATGGTAACATGTATGAAACACAAATGTCATTCTAGTAACAAAACCAATATCAATCTAACTCTCATCATTAATTAAATTAAATTAATTTTATATCATGATATCAAAATAATCAAATAAAAAGTAACTAATACGAATGATAAAGCTTAATTCTCAATAAAAATTTTTTTACAAAAATGGAAAATAAAAGGTCAATATTTTTTTAAAAAAAACAAGTCATTGAGTTGACCGATTAAATCTGCAAATCAAGTCATAAGATGAGTATGAACCAATAAAATCAAATCAAATATTGAAGGACCAATAATCTATCCATGTGATCGACGTAACCTCTTATAAAAGATAGAAAAAAAAAACTTGATTTCACCAAGGTAAAAACATCAAAACATGTAATCTTGATCATGAAACCAAAATATCTATATCAAAAGAAAATAATTTTTTTTTATGAATCTCATCTCTCAATCGATCAAACGTTTAATAATTGAAATTTAAAAAAAAAAAACTCAATTTAAAAATTGATACAAAAAATAACTCAAGTCAACTCGGGTTAACCTGTTAGGCATTATTCTTAGGTTATGAGATTGGAATAACCTAATATAAAACAGACAAAAGGAAATTAATGAATTCTAATTTTCAATGAATCCAAAATTAAGTGATGAAATTGAATTTTTTTTTATTGAAAATCATAGTGTCCGACTCTTGTTATGAATTAAGAATCGATCCCACATATTACTAAACACTGAAAACAACAGCATAAAACACAATTGTTATTTCCAAGATGGCTAGAAAAAGAGTAGATTCTCTTTCAATCCTTAATAAGTGAAATACTCAAAACATATATGTAAGTTATGTTATGTATCCTAAACACGACATTCTAGAATTTACCTTAAAGAGTTTGACTTGGAAGGCTCTTCACAAAGAAGAATTTTGTAGAAGTACTTGTTAGAATATATTTTTTTAAATACACACTTAATGAATAAATATTAGATCAAATTAAAAATTAGATCCACTCATTTAAGAGTTAAAATTTTATTCAAGTTTTTTCAAACAAATATATGTTAATATATAATATTAACATGATTGAAATAAAAAATAAAATTTTTAAATAACACTATATATTTTCAAATGGGTATGAGAAAATAGGGATGGGGATTGAGGAGAAATTGAAATTAGCCTCTCACCCTTCTTTTTTCTTTCCTACATCTTCATAATCATTTTATTAACAATTCTTATTTTAACTTGTTTTGAATAAGAACAACAAACAATAGTTAATACATACACATAAATACACTCTAAAAACTATTATAGTAAATTGCTATTTTATCTTTTTACACATTATACTTCTCATTGTGCTAGTAGTGATTTAAGTATAGAAGGATTTTATATATATATATGTGTGTATATATATATATATATATGTGTGTGTGTGTGTGTGTGTGTGTGTGTATATATATATATATATATATATATATATATATATATATATATATGTATATAGAGAGAGAGGCTTGTTTTGCAAAACATTTATACCAAATCCAAGATCAAAATTATATTTTCATCCCAACCAACAGTTCCTATTCACTTTAAACATACAAATATTGGAATTTCCATAAAAACAAATTCCAGTTAATTCAAGAGCTACACCAAAAATAATAATGTCAAAATAAAAAATAAAAAATAATAATATCCCAATATAATTTTCACCACCAATCAAAAATTAACTCAAACCTATCCAAAATAACAGTTTTCTCTATCAAATTTTCAAATTATCATTCCATAAAAATCAACATTTGTCACAAAGTTGTAAGAATATCCAAAAGATTATGTGGGTTGAAAAATTGATATTTAATGTTGTTGGGCATGTTAAGAAATTCCTAAAATAATGTTGGTGCATGTGAATCACTGGGTACCTCAAAACGTGAACTCTATCAAAGAAATTTGTAAACAAAAACAATTACAAATTACAATTATAATTAAAATGAAAGGTTAACAAATAATTTTTTTAAAAAAAAATAATTATTCTTAATAAAAAGAAAACATAGGAAATTTACCTAAATAGTAGCATTTGGATTTTGAATTACTATAATAGCAAAATCTAAATATCATAACCTAAAAACTATATATAAAAGTAAAAAGAAAAGGAATTAAAAAAAAATTGTTTTTATCTATGAAGATCAATACCATAGACTTTCACATAAAATAGAAGGAATTGTTAAACTCTAACTCCTTAAAATGATGTTCATGCAAAACAAAAACAACAAAATATCAAAAGATCATGATGTGGCAACATTTTATCAACTCAAAAGGATTTGTCAATAAAGGAATACAAAGAGTAGAAGGATGAAAAGGGGGAAGATTTAGAATACGTAAAGGATAAGAGGATGAGCTTTAAGGTACAAGAGATGAGAGACATAAAAGATAATGTGAGTTGATAACGGAGAGAGAGTGATGAAGAGTGATTGGAGGAAAAGAAGATAGAAAGGTTTTTTTTCTCCTAGAGTTAGGGATTATAGTCTATTATTTAAAGGGGGGGGGGTTTATCAATAAAATTACTAATAGAAAGTTCAATATTAAATAATACTTACAATATGTTAGTAATTATGTTGGTAATTAATAATAAAAGTTTTTAAAAACCCCTGGCCCAAAAAGAAATTGTGATGACATTTTATCCCATTGGTGATCTAAATATTTTATGGCAAAGTCATGTAATTCTTTTCCAACTCTCTAGAATATTATGAAGGAATCAATCAATAAAAACAATAATTGTAAAATTCTCTAATTTTTGGCCACCTCTTTGAAACTCTATAAGGGAACCAATCCATAGATAATCTTAGTGGTTAAAAATAATAGAAAAGTCTTGTAATTGTTTTTGAGTTCCTCGAAAATCCTTGAGGGATTTAGATCATCAAGAATTTCATTGTTATTTGACATTCCATCAGCATAAAATAATTTCCCCTCTAAATTTATTGTATTCCATATCAATCCAACATGAAAATGAAATAAAATCATAAACACAGTAACACCAAATTTGTTTAATATCATTATGACAAAATCATAATAATAAACATGTCAATTGTGTTAACAATAATTCATTGTAAAGAAACAACATATAGAAAAATTACATTAATATCAATTTCATTATACATTTATGTTTGACAAATAAAATTAGTTTGAAATCTTTTTAATCAAATTTTCCTACTTTTCTTCAATTATTATCATTGTCGTGTCCATTATAATCTTTTTCATTGAATTAAAGCTTATCAATCTCATCATCTTTATTGGTTTTTGTATGTTCACTGGTTCATAATATAGCATTTAGCTTCTCAACATCAAGATCAATAAAATATTCTCAGCAACATGAAATCAATTTTTTCTTCTAATTTGGTAGATGGTGTAGCTCAATATGGATGAACTAACTCATCAAGTTGAAACATATCATCTCCTGCTGTTACTTTATTATTACCATCCTAAACGACATAGATAAGATCCTTGGATTTTGTTTTCATAATGAATAATGAATAAAATTTTGAATGATCCTTTATAAAAGAATGAATGTATGTGTAGTGAACTTATTGGCATTTCCTGTTAAAAATAAAGACATCATCCATGTTGTGAAGTCTAACTTTTGTATTAATTTTGACGAAACCATAATCAGTGTTAGAGCTCTAGGCGCAGGTAAGCGCCAACTAAAATGCATTGCCTAGAATTCAGCAGCGACGGACAACGACAGCCTGGTATAGGCAGAGACGAATTCGACAGGTATTGTGTTATAGTTCATATAGGTCATGGGGATCGTGGCTTAGCATGAACGTAGGGCTTAGATCACGGATTTTCTAAGTCAACCGTTGACTCAGTGGAAACTGGTAGTTGGGGCTGCAAGGTGGACATACAAAACATTGGTAGTGGCAGTTATGAACACCCAAATCTTGAGGACATGGAGGCAGAACATGGGGCAGAACAGGGGTTATTCTACTATGGGGGATGATTGCCCACTTCTTATTGGGTAAGAGACCATTTAGTTCATGGAGAACATGGGGAGAATGTACCCTACTATGTCCTGAAAAATACGGGTCATGGGTCATGTAACTCAAATAGTTTTGTCTATAAATAGGTTGCAAAGTCTTGGCTGGGTAGGAAGCGATTTCTGTGCATAAACATTCTAATTGTGTAATCCTTTGTTGACGAGATAAATAAAGGTTGAGAGTTATTTTTGTAATCTCGTTGTGCATTATATCTCTTGTTTTTGTTTACGACGAGGAAAGTGTGAGAACTTTTATTTTGGGTGAGCTAAACACATGGTAGTAGGGAAACACGAGCAAAAGGAGTGAGGCAAGACTTAATCTAGGTGGAACTAGACTGTAGCATTCGGTTAGATTTCGGTGTGAAAAATTTAACCTCGTGACAATTGGAATCTAATATTTTTTTTTATCATTACCAATAATATTTAAATAAAAAGACTATTATATTCATATTAATACTACAATTCAATGACCTTTTCTAAATTATATATTTACGGTGATGAAATAAATGTAGTTCTATTATGGCCTTTATTTTGTCCTCTATATTTCTTTTCACACTCATCACCGTGTTAGAAAAAATTCAAACATATTCTTTTTAATATACATAACATCTAAAAAATACTTTGCTTATTCAATTCAACTTGAGTTTGCGTTGAACGCGGACCACAGTTTTGACTGTGGGTACCACTGGAAAAAAAATCAATTCAAGAGCTGCTTTTGCAGCTGCGGCGTGATTTCACAACACCCACACATTCATCATCTGCATCATCTTCTTCTCCCTCATCTCTGCATCTCTTCTTCTCTTCTCCCTCATCTTTGCATCTGCATCTCCCTCATCTGTGCATCTGCTTCTGCATCTCCCTGCATCTTGAACAAGAAATCACCATTGAATATGATGAAAGCCAAAGATCCCCAACATCCCACATGGCTTACATAGACTGACAATGAATCAGAGATGTTTACACACATGGAAGAAAACCTTTCATACGCTTTGGGATACAAATAATTTAGCATGGATCTGTAGACATTACAGGCGTCAAAGATATCCTCACCAAGATTTCCGTCTCTTTCTTAACCTAGAGCCTGTTTGGTACTTTGGTTTGCTCACAATCCAATTACAAATTAATAATTTATAAACCTGATGACCAAAACATATATATATATATATATATATATATATATATATATATATAAACAAAGGGTTCGTGAATTATATATATAAACATAATTTATTAATGGGTTTTTTTATGTATCCATTTAAAAAAATTCTAACAAATTCAAATAATTCGTTCAATTAGGTTAATCTTAAAAAAAAATTATATAAATATTCCATATAATTTGATTCATTTCTTCATGTGGTAGTAAAAGCATAAAATCTTTATTATGCACGAAATTATTCCAACAAAATATTTTTATATATGTATGTACATGTGTGTATACATGTGTATTTTTAATTAATTTTACAGCAATATGAAAAGCATGGTAACCAAAAACACAAAACTGTTTTTCATTAAACTCAACCTCAACTACAGTTTTAACCAAACACTTAAATTTCAGTTACAAACAGTAGTTAAAACTATTTTTCATAAAACTGTTTTTTTTTCAATCTCAACTACAATAGTAACAGCTGTGCTACACAGGCTCGAAGATCTTACAATATTGTGCACCCATCCTTTTGTCTTGTTTAACGCAATTCTTAAGAAAAACAAATCGTGAGTGGTATCCATATTGTTCAATGCTTTTTAAAGAAATGTTTTGGTATTATTAAATGTTTGAGAGTGTGGTGGTTATTTTTCAATTTATTTTTTTATAATTTAATTTTAATATTAATATATTAAAATAACTTTTAAAAAATTAAAATTTTAAATTTTAAAAATATTCTTAAAAAACAAAAATCATACATATCTTAATTCTTAAACTGTATTTCTTTTCTTCTTTTTTCTCTGCAGAATCACAAAAAGAAATAACCTAATCTAGAAGGGGAAGAAGAAATGGTTGTTGAAGACCCATAAAAATCCACAATAGAAGAAACACCAAACCCTAATGCTAAAGATGATCTTGAAGGAGAGATCGCTTCAGGAGGTGTGACGAATCTTCGTCCAAGAAATCAGAACCACACCCACTTAAACTTCAATGGACTTTCTGGTTCTATAATCCACGTGCCAAATCCAAACAAGCCACTTGGGGTATCCCTTTGGGCTCCATCTGTACTTTTGTTACTGCTGAGGAGTTTTGGGGGTTGCCGTTTCTTCTCTTTTGCTCTTCTTAATTTCTTGGCTTGTTTTGTTGATCTTTATTTGGTAGGTGAAAGAAAATTAATGGGAATTTGGATTTGGGTTTTGTTAAGTGAAAATTTGATGAATTTATGTTCTTTTTGAGATCCCTTTTTGTTTTTGTTTGAGAGATAATTGATCGTTGTTTGGGTTTAATAAATAAGTAAGAGGCGATACATGCAATATATCTGGAATTCACATATAATTTGAGAAAGTTACTATCCTTTGTGATTAGGTTTATATGCTGACTACTTCGATAATTGGGTTTTTTTCCTCACATATTGTCATTGCTTCTTTGTTATTAATGTGAATGATTTTTTTCTCTGTGATTGTTGTAAACTCGTGTAAGTAGAGAAAGTTGTCATCTTTTGTTGATGGCTTTTTAATGTCCTTCCGTTTAAGTTGGCTGCTTGAATTATGTTTTTTCTTCTTCAAGGGTACTAATAGTTTCCTCGGTGATTTGATGGAATTAGTTTTGATTAATACGTTGACAAGCAATGATGTGTGCTCATTCAGTGTTTACAACCATTTACATCACCCAAGCAAACTGGTCATTGGAGCGGGCTTTCATTGCTTCAAATATAAAATAGAGGCAAAATTGGAGGACCCTGTTTGTGCTAATGGAGGAAAGTGGACTGTAACTCTTTCCAAAGGAAAATTTGATACCTCTTGGTTGAATACGGTATGTTTCAGATGACAGAATTGCTTTTGCATCGACTGCAGTTATACATAGCTGCTGATTTTGTTTGCTCACTTTTTTTTTGTAGTGGTTGGCAATGGTTGGATAGCAAGTTTGATCGTGGAGCTGAAATTTGTGGCGCAATTGTTAGTGTGAGGACTAGGGAGGAAAGGATTGCTCGCTGGACTAAGAATGATTCAAATGAAGCTGCTCAGGTAAGTTCTATGGAAAGAAAATGACAATTATACATGTAGCATGGGACTGTTTGCTTTGGATCGTGAATTGCAATCACTTGCATTCTTCGCCGAGATAGTATAGAAATGGCAAGTTTTTTGAATTTAATGGATACTATTACGGACTATCACTTCTTTTAGCTTATTTTTTCATCTTGCATTACTTTGAAGCATCATATCCCTTATTTTCCCCATACATCAATCATTCCTATTGGTGTTGGCTTTGGCATACATGACCATTTAAATGAAGGGTTGCTCATATATTACCTATTGGTTATCTCCAAATTCCATTTGATTAAGATAAAAGTATATATTCCTTGAATTTTCTGATGGGATAAATTTCTGATGAACTTTCTCTTGGTTTCATGTATGGACAGATGGCAACTGCTTTTTGAGTCGTTTTGCAGCGAAAGAGGATATTGGGTTTATGCAAAGAAAAACTCAGAAGTCGCTGGCACTATATGACTTGTACAGCCTTTTATTTATCGGTGGATCAGAAAGCTTTCATTATGCAGGGCATCGCGGTGATGGGGAGTGGAGAAAAGCTTAATTGATTTTTCATTCACATAGAAGAATATCCCAGCACAGCTATTTCACACACAATGCAGAGTTAACCAGCCACCTCTTATCTTCAACCTATAAATACAACCAGTTCTACGTTACAATGATCCCTCTATCCCACTACAAAATTAATGCATTTACACCCGACTTTTTCCCATAAAAATGTTGTCAACTGGCAGAGAAATCTGTCGAGCTCTTAGCAGAGTATCTCGCCTTCCTCTCCATCTTCACCCAGAAAATCCTCATCCACGTCTTCAATGTCATCTTTTATAAACAATCCCAACCGCTCAAGTGGGCTGCCAATGCAAGCTCCAATTTCTCCCTTTACCACTTGAATCTTCCCGCTGCCAAAATGGAAATTCAATGATATTGAACAGCCACAGAGCATCTCCAGTTCTTTTAGAGTATCCAGGTTCTGTTCAATCTCGGTAGTTTTTTCCACCTGCAGTGACAACCAAAAGCAACAAGAGCCAATTTCAAACAACGGCAATGAGAAGGGCCCAAATCTACAAATTCAATTCTGAATAGCAAGTAAACCTTTTGCAGTGCAATTCGAGCAGCTTCTCGTTCCCTCTCCAGTTGCCTTTTCATTTCCATCTCTTCCCTCTTTCGTTGGGCAGCTTCAGCAGCTCGAATTTGTGCCTCAATCCTAGCCTTCTCTGTATTGTCATAAAACCAGAGCCCACATTTAAAATAAAAGAAGACAAACGTATATTTAAACAAAAGATGACAACTGGTACGAACATGGAATGATTGACAAACAACAGAGAAGGCAACAGAGAGCCAGCTTAGAAAATTTGGCAATTTACATACCATATACATGATCCCAAACGATATATAATGGAATAACTGTGACATAATAGAAAAAAATGGGCACGAAATAGACAGACGAATAATAAAATCATCTAATTTCAATCTCATGAAAACATACAAAAATGACCAAAATTGAAAAAAATTCAACAAAGACATAATAAAATCACCTAATTCCAAACACATTTATGATGGCATTCAAGATATAATGGCAAACTATTGGAAAAACAACAGCAAATCAACTAAGAGAACCCAAAAGGTGGTATCCAAACAATGCCTGCATCAGCAAACCATGACAGTTGTATTAAAAGTTCTGGACAATTCTATCAAGGAAACCATGAAGTTGCAATGTTTACAGAGATATAGAGTTACTTAAATCACCTTCCTGCCGCCATCTTTCCAATCTTTCCTTCTCCTGCTGCATCTTCATTGGATCAGCTTTATCACCCTAACAATAAGAATGATCAAATGAATATCAGGCACCTGTACCATCATCTGCCTCATCTTAGGCGAAAGTGTTCAAAATTCAACACCCCGCCCAGAAGAAGAAGAAAAGTAGATAAATATGACTTACTTTATCAAGCACTGCCTTATTTTGAGCTTTTAAGATGGTATCTGCAAATCGATGCTTTATGGTTGCATATCGAAGAGCTTTAGTTGGAGACAATGGTACAGCAAAACAAGAGCTCCACTCTAAGAAAAAGAAACGGAACTAATATCAGGTGAAATTACCAGCACCAGCACTTAATTCAGAAATTACAAGTAACCAACCATCTCCAGAAGCTGCATCTGTTGCAGGAGTTGTAAGCTGGGAAGTGGCACATATATTTTCATCATCCAAAGCACTAACAGCCTCTATTATATCAGTTGCAACACCATAGCAAAAGTCAGATAAACATTAGTTAAGCATTTTGATATTAAAAATATCAAAAGAGAGAATTTTCTAACCATCAGAATCTGGATCTGACTTGCTCATTTGTGTGACAGGCATGCTTTTTTTCTGAAAACACAGAATTTGAAACAAAGCTTGATCAGACACTCCACAAAATGAAATTTGACAGACATTAGGATAAATCATGGGGGGCATATAACACACCAGTTTTGAGGTATCAGTGCTATGTGCATGCTGATCCTGATCCCTCCCAGATGATCTCTCAGAAGATATATCTAAGCCAAGGAAAACCATACAATGGTCAAAGAAATACTAGATGTCAAAACAGCAGCAGAGGAAGAAAATAGAGATGAGATGTCCACCTGAGTTTGTATGGTATGGATCAATTTGGAGGCTGCATGAGCATGCATTGCTGCCACATTTACCACACTTTGAAGCAACTGGAAGCAACAATGTCTTCACATTTGTAGAGTCACATGCATGTCTACCGCCACCATCAGTACCTATAAGATGCATTGCTATTTCGACCTCAATAAAAGAGCCGCAAAGCAGAAACACTACTGTCATTTCATACCTTTGTATGAGTTTGGCACAAGGGACTTGCGCATCTCTGCTGGTTTAGTAGGCTTTGCCTATAAACAAAGCAGAAATAATACAACTTTGAATTACTAAAAGATTTTGAAAATACATAAAAATATATATTTGAGGACCCAAAATACATAGAGCATAGCAGACTTCAATTACTGAAAAAACTGTGAATAAATATCACAATAACCAAATTACATGGGACACATATACATTATTGTTTGCGGGTAAAACCATATTCTAGTTTTTCATTACAGAGCCAATCCATCCAAGATCCAAAGGAGTAACTTACTTCCATAATAACACTTGCATTGGACAAGCCCCTCATCACCTTTTCTTCGGATGGTTTTGCAGTACAGCGCATAGAAGGCATAATGAGACCATTCTGTTTCGCATTGATGATTTGTGTTGTGCATCCACTTGAAATCTTTCCACTTCTAAACTTTGGTCCTTCTCGATTCCAGTTTTCCTCTAAGGCTTTCCACCTTGTCTCAAAAATCCCATTTAGTTCCTCTGCCATTCTATGGACATTATTTGTCGGAGGATTATACAGCATGGCATTTGAAAAGGTCAGTCTGATATCAGCTGCAAACTCATCGATGCTAGTATAAAACTTCTTTCCCAGCTTGGACTTGACTGTTCCTAAATCCATGGGATTTGATATAACTGTGAAATAATCAGGAATCTGCAGTGCTACTGGATCCACAGGCTTATTAAAAATCCATCCAGCTGGATGAACCATAAGTGATTTTAGAAGAGCAGAACACTGTTGTGTCACACTACGGTCCATCTTTTGCCTCTTCTGTTGACACTCTATCGTCTCTGGTGGTCCACGCTTCCTAGAACCTGGCATGGCAGTTTTCTGTTTTGTCGTCTGAGAACCATGATTCTCACCCATAGAAGCGCTGCAACTCTGTTCAACACCCAGAAACTTTTTCCCAGGGATAGCTTGTATTCTTTGGGAAGCAATCTTAATCGTTAACTTCTTCACTATTACAGTCCCAGAAGCAATCATTGTGATTAGATGAAGGTAGCTTAGAAGAGTAACCCCGGATTTCCAGCAGACACCACCAAAATCAGCCTTATATGACCAGCAGCACTGAACCAAGCAGTGCCCTATCAGCAATGAGCCAAGAAAAGAGTAGAGATCTATGCGTAAGTTTCAAAGCACATAAGAAAAGCCTATAAAGGAAAAACTGTAAATTTAATTGAAAGAGACCAGCAAAGCGGGAGAAAATATAAAATTACATTAAAAAGATAAGCCCTAAGTTTTAATCATCTCCGCTTTGAATTAAATCAAAACAGTTAATTTACCACAAAAAGAAAACCCAAAAACCAGATCATGAACATGAAAACAAACAGAGAGAAAATATAGGGTTTTCAGAACTTGAAATCGAATCACAAGGAATAAAATAAAACAATCAAACCAAAGCACAGAATTCGAAACCCAAATCAAAAACCTAAATTCCCACGGGTCTCAAGTAAAAAAAGACAAAATCCGAATCGGAATTCAACAGAGTAAGAGTTTGTGTTTAGAGAAAAACTTACAGGGACCGAATCGAAGTCCGCGGAAAATAGTGGATCGCAGTATCGAGAGGGAGAAAGAGCTGCGAGGCTACTCCGGAAGAAGATTGACTTCGAGGAAGAGAAGCGAGGAGAAGGCTTTAGTGTGGAGCACAGAACGAGAGAGCTCTAAATCTAAAATATCTATTCTAGGGTTTTTCTTTTATTTTTACGTATATTGTTGTCTGGTCTCTTTTTTATTTTCTTTTTTTGTCGCCCCTCTTACGTCACTCGCATAATGATGAGTGGCTTTGTTTATTGTTTACCGGGAGATCACAGGTAAATAACTGCGTTTTGGTTTAATGACGTTTTTGTCCTGGTACAGGCTGGTTGCTTGTTTTATTTTAGCACTGTTTCTTCGGCTCGTTGGTTTTGACGATAAACTTTTTAGTAATTTTAGACTTTTAATTGGCTTCGGAATAAATTCTGGATAAATTTATTTAGTTTAATCATTGGTGTTTAATGAATTTCCTAAAATTTTATAATTTGAACGGTGATGATCGCACGGATCTAACCTGAAGAATTTTAATTTCACAAGTCATAATTTATTCTAAAATTTCAACCTTAAGAACATCCTTATCAAGCCTGGCTTTAACAATTTGATTAAACAAGAGTTTAATATTATGTTGTAAAATGATTTTTAAAAATGTTTTATATCTAAAAATATATGAAAAATATTCTTTATACACATTAAAATATATCAAATTAATAAAAAAAATCAAATGATATACACTAATAAAACATATCCAAGAACAAAATCTATTACTCTCTCAAATAGAAATCACACTAACATGGTGAATTAACTCAGTGACCTAGATTTTTCATCACATCAAACCTGGTTTAACAACTATGTTAATGAAAAAAATACACTCACATTTAACCATCATTATCTAAGATGAAATCTAGATTGTTATGTTGGTACATGTATGAATATAACATTTCATGTGTGGGTTAGTCATGAAAAAAGTATGCTATAAAAAAAATTAGTGATTTAAGTTTAGCTTAACTATAAGAAAAGGCATGTCATTAAAACTAAGTTTGAAGAATAATTCTATAAACATAAGATCAAACTACAACTTTAAAACATAAAAGTATTCTTGAATAAAATTGCATAAACAATATATAAACTAGGTTGTTAAGAACACTTGTTGAAGAACTTAGAATTTGATTTAGATGAATATTTATTGTTGTTCGTGATATATCATTTATTTTAAAAGTTTTATTCCTCGTTTCTTAGCACAAACAAAGTGATTACTGTTATAAATACATATTAAATTATATTTATATGTATTGAATGTCCATTACTCTTGAGTTTAGTCTCTTGGATTTCCATAACCCTTGAGTTCATTTCCTTCTCCTATAAATAGACCACTTGTGTCTTATATTCTAAATACTTTGGAATAATAGAAGAACTCATAATAAACAAGGTATTTCTCTCTTGTCTCTTTTGATTATATTTTGATGTCTATGTTCTTCTATGTTAATTATTTATTATTTTTATAACACGTTATCAGCACGATGCTCTAACCAGCTTATATCAATTTTTATACATTAATATTATAATGTGCTGCCTAGTAAGTGTAAGTTTCTTAACCTGTTTAAAGAAGTTATAATTTTTTTTTAAAAGGCTAGCTTTATTAGACTTATTTTAAGAGAATAAAACTACAAACTTGGAGTTCATATCAACAACTTCTTCACTCATTAAATTCTATTTTTTTGTATTTATTATTGTTTTTTATGCTTTCACCTACATCAATTTGTATTAAAGCCCAATGATCCAAAGTTTATCTCTTGATATATGTTGTAATGCAAGGTTCTTTTATTTGTTATATATTGCAAAAAAACCATGGTAGAAAGAGGTCATGAAGTATAGCATGGTTAAATTGGAGGGGATAAGAAGGTTCCCTCTTGGAAGAGAAACATCTAAGAGAATGTTATAAAACATATGAAAAAACAAGTCATAAAATTGACTTATTGGGTGGAATAGAGAGATCTAAGAGATCAATGCCAATAAAAGAGTGATTATAGGCTCTTAGTCGGGACTAAAAATCACTACGAAATGTAGGAGTAGATGATGTATCTCTAATGACTTATTCTTTCTTTTATATTTGTTTCTCTTACCATGTCATTTTATATCTTTTCTTTTTCTTGATCATTATCTTTTAATCATTGATTTTTTTATATGTATCTCTAATGACTTATTCTTTCTTTTATATTTGTTTCTCTTACCATGTCATTTTATCTCTTTTCTTTTTCTTGATCATTATCTTTTAATCATTGATTTTTTTATATAATTTTAGATTCACTTATTTTTAGATTAACCATTTTTTTTAAAAAGACATACATTTTAAAACATTACTAATCAATGTTTACAAAAACTATATTCAGAAATGTTATTTTAAAATTATTTTAACCTTTTTATATATAAAAAAAAAATAGATTGATTTGAGCCAAACTTCATGTCAAGTTGATCGGAATTAATAACCACAAGCTTTCTTCAATTGTTCAGTTTTGTTTAAAGTGCTTGCAACATTTAAATATCTTCATGGATATAATATATAAAAAATAAGATATATTGTTGATAATATTAAATTTTATTTTTCTTAACATTCGATAAAATGAGATTTGTTTTACTAAGGAATCATTTTTCTCCTACAGAGAGAAAAGCATGGGATTTTGAGATGGTGAAGTTCCTAGATAAATTGGATTTCGGAGACAACCAAATACAATAAAGTCTAATATTCCACTTTTTATCTAATCCCATGAATTAAAAGTCACCTTGTATTTGATTTATATATTCCAAAGAGGATTGAAAAAAAAGTTAATATATTGAAATACCTAGCAAAAAGATGTGTATTGATATTTTTTAAAATTAATTTATTATAAATAGGATTACATAATTAAGACTCATTTACAGAAATATTCAACTGAATTGGGGGGAAAAATCGATAATTGTAACAATGCCACATCTTTAACATGTATATAAGCAGTTTATAGAGCAAAATTGAATCAGGCAGAATTTCGGTTCAGGCAGAACTTATATCTGCAGAAGACAATAAATTAAATAAACCGAACTGAACAAAGCTACTTGTAATACCTCCAATTGGGCAGTGACAGCACTTCCTTTATAGGAAATGCCTTGCCCTTGAGTTCAAGCACTTCTGGACCAGCACACTTATTGCACTGAGAGAACACAGCAAAGTTTGTGAGTTTCAAAGGTAAAGTCTCTATCGCAAAATAGTTGGTCAAATGCTATATTACAGCATTATGAACCAGCGAGGCCTAGTAATTGCCCTCTGCATCTTAAGAAAAAAATGTCACTTCACAACATCTTCTGCATTCTCCAGCTGCCCATACCGACGCTTAAACTTGGCAATCTGACCTAAACTTTCAGCCATTTGCCGTTTTGCTCTGAAGTGGTAGACGTTGCCAACATGGTGTATTTTTGTCATCATGGCATGCATTAATCTGCCATCTTGAGTCACATAGGATATCCATTGCATTTGAGGGTGGATTCCTTTCTTCATCTTGCACAAATCTGCATTTCGAAGAGCACCATACAGAGCTCAACATAATTGATACTGAATTTTCCAAAACTATAGAGTTGCTCATGAAGACAATCTGATTGAGATTGAACATTATTTAATGTTCTGTCAAATGGCCTTATAGATGCATGACAAAGATTGTTGGACAAGCATAAACAAGCTTGGTCCTTGGACACATCAAATTAATAAGGATATACAATTTCGGTGATTAACAAATCCACTTTTCACAGACAACCCACACCCAAAAGAGTAGAAACACGAATCACCACCACAGTATTATACATAAAAGAGACTTCACTTATTTTTCACCAAAGTAATCTACATTTCTAAAGCTCTTCAACACAAAATACACTTTTTAGAAAGTACCAGGGCATGCCAGAGATTACAACCTTTATGACCAAAGATTATTATCTACAGTAGCCAGAGAAGATCAGGAAATAAAAGGATATCAATCACATGTATATACACTAAAGGGTATTTAATAGTCAAAATAAGCACATAAAGCCATTAAAAGCACATATAACAAATGAAACAAAAAAGAAGGAATCAGCCTAATTATGATGGGTAAGACAAGCCAGAAAGTAGTGTCAGAGACATCTTTATCACGGGAGCTGGTAGCAAAACAATGTCGCAAGGCAAGCACGTGAATGAAAAGGAACTACTGAGATTTGCTTGTGCATTTACACTTGAAAAGCAAAGAATTACAAACAAGAATGTCTTGGCTACAAAGGATAATCTTTTAAAACAAGGGGTGGAACAAGTTCTTAGTCACTGTAGAACAGAGAAGGCAACTGTGATACAAGCTCTTTTGAGATGTCCCTAGGATCCTGGTATTTTGTGAAACAGTTCCCTTACACTCCATACTAGCTAAATCAGTCAAACTACTTCTAGAGCAGTGGGTAGTGAAAACATGACCAATTTAGAAGCTGAAAAACAGCAATCTCTATTTTGCATTAGCATGGACCACGCGAAAGGAGCAAAGCGAAGCAAATTTAAGTGAAAGAAACCAGCAAAGCAGGGAGGGGGGGGGGGGGGCATGAAAAAACCCTCGAAACAAATATCATCCAAACAGCACGCAGGTCAATTGTTTAACAAGATAAAACAGAGTAAAACATACATTCAATACAAAATTACATTAGAAAGATCAACCCTAAGTTTTAATCATCTACGCTTTGAATTAAATCACAACAACAGTTATTTTACCACAAAAAGAAAACCTAAAAGAGAAAATTTAGGGTTTTCAGAATTTGAAATCAAATCACAAAGAATAAAATAAAACAATCAAACCAAAACAAAAGCCAGATTTCGAAATCCAAAACAATGTTGTGTTTAAAGAAAAACTTACAGAGATCGAATCGAAGTCCGCAGAAAATAGTGGATCGCAGTACAGAGAGGGAGAAAGAGCTGCGAGGCTACTCCGGAAGAGGATTGACTTCAAGGATGAGAAGCAAATAGAAGGCCCCAGTGTACTACTAGGAGCACAGAACGAGAGAGAGAGCTCTAAATCTAAAAATCTATTCTAGGGTTTTTCTTTTAATTTTACGTATATTAGTAAATTATAAATCATCTGGGGGTAGGCATTTGAAATGTTCTAAGAGCATCTCGACAAGAAGCATTTCATAGAGCTAAATCTCTAAAATGATTTTTGAATAGCATGTAAATGGTTTTTTTGGTGTATTTCAATGGTAAAGAGCTATTTTTTTTTATATTATTTTAAATAAAGTTCAATTATTTTGTATATAGTTTAATTATATAAGTAATTATATAATTAATAGGAGTAAGTTATATAATTAAATAATTACTTTTGAAAAACCCTCCAACAATAAATTTTTTTTTTTAATTATATTTAAATTAAAAAATGAATTTAAATAAGACCCGCAATATTTGAAATTTAAGTTGCTTATTTTATGTTTTTCAAGTAATTATATGTTTTTTTATAGGTATTGTATTTGAAGTTAATTAATGTTACTTATTGTCTTTGAGTGTTAATAAAATTTAGAAAAACAAAATGAATATATTAACAAATAACCAATAAGTTCAAATATAATTAATTAAAATACATTCCATTACAAATAATTGAATCAAATTAATTACAAATTAATACCCCTATTTTTTATGCTAAATATTATAATAATAATTAATAATAATAATAATAATAATAATTAATATTATTATATATAATAATTATTATAATATAATAATAATTAGTATAAAAACCCACCCCCCTGCTTGTTCCCCTTTCATCACAATTAAAAAAACCCTAAACATCTTTCTCTTCTCCCTCCAGCCGCCGTCCCCTTCATCACAAATTAAAAAAACCCTACCCATCTTTCTCTTCTCCCTCCAGCCGCCGTCGACCCCCCACCCACCCACCTCCAGTCGTCTCCCCCCCACCCACCCACCGTCCACTCTTCTCCAGTCTATGGCTAAGCTTCACTTCCATCATATCTCTAAAGTCTAAACGAATATATTGGATGTCTATATAGCAAGATAGCAACCATTGAACTAGGCAATCCAGCTGCCATCAAGAGCGAAGGAGAGTCAGTCCTGGAGACAGTGGTGAACAAACTGAGGTGATTAATTCTTTTGACTTGTTGCTTTTTTTTCTTGCGTTTGATCTGTTGTTTTTCTGCTGAATTTTTGTTTTTGGGTTGGAGAGGAGAGGAAGAATCTGGAAATGGAGAGCGAGACAGTGGTGGAGATTGCAACGGTAATATATGCAACGGTCATTTTTTTTTTGCCTCCCCAGGATACACATGTAGGAATGGCTTCCGAATGGCTCCCGAAGATGAAGAAGCCATTTTGGCTCTTCATTTAGCTCCTCCCGCTGGAGACGAAAATTTACCAAAAAAAGCTAAAATTTTGAAATTTTTCCTTTAGCTCCCGGGATAGCTCCTCCCGCTGGAGATGCCCTAAGTGATGTTTGAGAGTGTGATGGTTCGTTTTAGAGAGTATTAAAGTAATATTTTTTTATTTTTTTATATTAATATTTAAAAATATAAATAAATAATTTAAAATAAAAAAATAAATAAATAAAATTTCAAATTTTTTTTTGAAATACAATAACAAATAACAAATAGTATCTTAGCTAAAATAAAGTTATTAACTCTTTTTTTTCCTGTAAAACAAAATATCCAACTCAAAAAACTATTTCACGCATGATTTGAAGTTTTATATTATTGTTTATACTTTTCAAGATTAGCGATCATGATATTCCCACGTACAAAAGGATTTTTTTCTTATTACCACCAATAATAAAGCATTAAAGTAGATAAATAAGCAACAAGATAAATAAGCAACAAAAGTGGTTAATGCCCTCAATTAACATATGGGTTCAGGGTATTTAGTATTGCAATTCAAAAGTGTTTTTTTTTAAAAAAAAAATTATTTTTTATTTTAAATTAATTTTTTTGATATTTTTAGTTCATTTTCATGTGTTGATATAAAATAACTCTTAAAAAAATAAAAATTATCGTTTTGATGTATTTTTAAATAAAAAGCACTTTAAAAAAATAAAAATAAAAATAAAAAAAAGCCTTTGTAGAGTGTTGTAGAAGTTCATTGATAATGCTTACAAGTTTTGTCTTCCCAACCATATATGAAGACTTATAATGTCTTTCAATTGAAGCACTTGAAACCTTATTTGGAAGATGAATAGAACTCAAAGACTAGTTCTCTTCAACCCATGCAGAAACATGTAATCAAACTACTAAAAGTAAGAGTAAGAGGTTCTTAGCATTAGAACGAGAATTTTCCATATCCAGATAAATCTTTGCCCTAAACAAATTGTGAATGACCTGGCATATGCTTGTATGGACAAATAGGATAAAACTAGGCCGAAAACAAGTTCTTGTCATGTCAACCATTATAGTTGCTAAAAAAATCAAAACTTTTTATTTGACTATTAAATTGGATTTAATTTAATTGTTTTTAATAGATTCTCAAGGTTGTAGTCCCTAAACAAGACTAATCTGCCATATGTCTCATAACTGAAAGTTCTTAAATTAGATCTAGAGATCTCATTTAAGCTAATTTTATTTATTTATCTAGATTTTATATTTAGTTTTGGATTTCACATTATTTAGCCTTATACATCAAGTAGAGGCATGTACAAACTTAGAGAAGATCGTGACCTTCAAGCCACATTTGCATCTTTACCTAGAAAAGTCGAGGCACTAAAATTGAAAAAAGCTGGTCAATTAAAATCTACTCAAGAAATTGTGTGTTAAATTTATGAAACTAATAAAAACTCGACCAATAATTATCCATCTTTGCCATATTTCAAGGAATGTTATCATGAACAAGCCATTGCCCTAAAGAATTTTAAAAAGGCTAAACCCTAATCCATACTCAGCGCGCTGGAACCTTCACCATAGTTGCTGCTGTAACAGTACGTAGTAGAATACTAATTGAGCTATCCCCGAAATTGTTCCAATTCCATTTGGTACAGAGACTAATAATATAAATTATATTATCCGGCCTCACCTGATAGCTTAAACTTTTAGATGAGTTGATTTTTTGACATGCTATCGGAGTCTTGTTGACTCAGCGGTCACGAGTTCGAATCTTCACCACCCTCATTCTATTTGATAAAAATCAAGCACAAGGTAGTATGAACTTGTGTGCAAGTTTCAAGCCCAAAAACTTTCATTTGAGAAGATGTATTAGA
The DNA here is from genome assembly GCA_009078335.1 of Salix brachista. Taxonomy (NCBI): domain Eukaryota; kingdom Viridiplantae; phylum Streptophyta; class Magnoliopsida; order Malpighiales; family Salicaceae; genus Salix; species Salix brachista. Next base: position 26,762,559 of record CM018587.1, read on the forward strand.
GAATAGTATAAATTATATTCTAAAACCTCATTTAATAGCTTAAATTTTTAAACGAGATGATTTTTTGACACTCTATCATCAATGAATAAATAAAGTGAACAACATCTCCTTTTTTTCCGTCTCACGTTCGTGTTAAGTGCTCTACCTGGAGAAACGTACTTTCATAAAGGAAAGGATCAAACGTGAGCATTCCGTAAGTACAAAAAGAGAGAGTCATCAAGAAAAATGTATTAGATTAGTTAAATAATCATGACTTTTTTTTTTTTTGCATATTAGATATATACTGAAAACTAAATTGTTAAAATTCCAATAAAAATCTACAATATTATTTAAAAATAATAATATAATTAAATAAAAAACCAAATATCATGTCAAGCATGCGTTTTTTATTGAGTATTTCAATAAAAAAACATATTGAAAAAAAAACCATATAGATAAGGCTAGTGAGCTTAACCTTTTTTTTTTTTTTTGCACGAGTAACTCTTTTATTTAATTTTTATTTTAAAAAAAATGGCATGTATTTTGCTTGCTCAAATTTCAGGCACAAAAGAAGTGGTTGGACAATAGAGTTTAGTTTTTTAAATAACAAATATTTTTTTTACCTATTTTAATTTAATAAATGGTATTAGAATTTTAATGGACTAAATTCCCAACTTTAAGCACAAAATTAAAACAAAAACAAAACTCTCAACCTTAATATATTTCTTTTCAACAATTTATAGACTAAAAAATATATTAATGACAATCTTCTCAAAAAACTAATATTAGGATCTTTTTTATATTGCGGTAATTTTTATAAAAAAAAAATTAAACTTATTAGACTCAATTCTCATTTAATTCAATGTGAAAATTTAAAATTAAAAAACAATTGATAGCAAGATAAAGACTTTAAAGGAAAAGGTCAAAACATTATTGTAATCTATAATATTTTGTGTGGTGATTAAGAATGAAATCATTACTTTTTAGAATCATTTTAATAATACGTTGCTTTTTACAATTTAAAAATGACATCAAATTAATTCTTAATCATGTGTCATGTTTCTTGTATTTAAACAATATTCAAAAGTTGTAGTAGTTTGACTGATCAAATAGGTGTATGTTTCACAATAAGAGTTATTTTTGAATTAATGTTTTAAAATCAAAAGTAAATCACTTACTATTTAGATTTTAATTAGATCATAATTAGCATATTTATAAGAATTTACACTTTTTAATATTTTTTGCTAAGATTTGAATAGCGAATAATAGCACGTGTAAAAAGTATGTTTGTTAATTGATGACGTGGATACGAAACAATGAAATTTTTTATTATCAAAAGATACTATCGGATTGCCGACGTCATGCACATTTGAAAAAAAAATTAATTAAAATAAACCATGGGTTTGGTGTGTTGATGTTCGTTGACCGTTCAAAGATACTATTAGATTTTCGTTGACCGTTCAATAAAAATGTAATTAATGTAGATAATGATGATTAAAATATGATGGTGATGGCTTCTGCTAGCTAATTTGACACGTCTAGTATTTCTAGGTTGGGCAGGTTAAAATTAATGTTTAGTTGATACGCATGCGTTTTATATCAATAATAATAAATAAATAAAAAACGAGGATTCAAGTTATAGTCGTGATCAAGTCAAATAAATTTATTTTATTCTAATTCGATAATAAAAAATAGATGATGATGATAAACTGCTAAGATTAAAAAAGAAGCAATCATGGTAATTTGGAAAAAAAGGAGCATTTGGAAGTATAAAATTGGATATAAAATAGATAAAAAACAAAAACTAACTCGAGTCAATTGGATAAAATATAACAAACATGTAAAGGAGGTAATAAAAGGTAAGACAACTCATATTAACTATAAAGTATTTTTTACCTGATTTTTTAAGGGTTTTGATTTATTTTTATTGTTCAAAAAAATAAAAAATCTAATTACCCCATCAGTCACATCGGTCAGACCACATATTTGTATAAAACTATAGTCTTACTGTGGTAATCTATAATAATAAATTTAACTATCAGCTGACTCATTTTGTTCAATCTATAATAAATTGAATGAAAGATGCATGAACACCATACAGGACTTTGTTCATACCTGATACGGCATAAACTGTCAAGCTACAAAGAGAAGAAAGAGAGAAGCTCGTTAAAGAATCATAGTTGCTCCATCGTTTCACTATCAGAAAGAGTTTATTGAGAAAGTTCTACTACCATTGTGAAACACTATACAACGACACCAAAATATACCACGTGCCCTGTGAGCAATGGCCCGCAAAACAATTGAGGATGAAATCTTAAAACAAAATCAATTTTATATCAAATAAAATAAATTGCAATCCAAAGAATGGGACCAAATCTAATATTTGTAAATTTTGAAGGAAGATAAAATTAGAGAAACATATCTAATTTTATAAATTTAGATAAAATCCAAAGAATGCTTTCCTCGAAGCTAAAGTAATAGCCATTTTATGAAAATGCCACTTGTTAGGTATGCAGAGTGTCAATCATTTTTTTTTTTAAAATAATATTTTATATTTATTAAAATATCAAATTGTTTTATAGAAAACTTGATTATATCTATATAATACTAGGATTAAAATACAAAATAGTCCCAAGATGCCACTTCAAAAAAAATATTTTTTTAAAGGATAAATGAGTCATTTCTTAAAATACAAAAAAAAAGGTTCTAGATGTCAATTTAAAAAAAAAATTAAAAAAAAATAATTTAATCATTATATTATGCTAATAAAATATAAAACAATCATCCTACCATTGTTTAATCCTAAAAGACTAATGGGACATGAAGAAAAAACTATAGTACCCTTAAAAGTAAGGTCAATGATGTTTCTTAGAATGACAATTGTCATTTTATTATTTCAATCCACAAAAACTAAGCACTTGTATATTTTTTATTGTTAGAAATTGTGTTTTAAGTTCTCAAAGTAAATTTATTTATAAAGTTATTGATTGTGCCAAATGACATGTTGATTAACAAAATTTCAAAGGATGTTGTTAAATCACTGTAGTCACATTAACTATAATAGTATTTTGCAATTTTTTAAATGACTTGTTTTTTAATTCTATCATTCAAGATTGTGTTGATTAGAAATTGAATTTCATGTATTTTTTATTTGTTTTTTATGAGATTATTTATATATCATGATACAAACCACAAGTTTGATATATTGACCAAAATTGACTTAGGTTGATTCTGTTTATTTTTTTTTGTTATTTTTTTAATTGAATATTTTGTTAATTAGGCTTTGTAATATACTTTTTATTTTTGTATGGAGTCATCTTGATCTCCTAGGTCGAAAGTTTGACAAGTTAACATGATTTATTTTTTTAGGTCTCTTTTTAATTGATTTATTTTGTTTTATTTCACCCTCTGACAACTCAATCTTTTTTTTTTATCTAGTTTATAGGTTTGACAGGTTAACCCATGTTGATTCATTTTGTCTTATTTTTATTTTATTTTTAATTTTATCCTTAAAACTAATGTTGATTAAAAATTGACTTTCATTTCTTATTTTTATTTGTTGATTAGGAATTAACATTTATTACTTATTTTGATTTGTTTTTTTATATAGTTTTGTCACGATCTCATGACTCGAATCATAAATTTAAAAGGTTAACCTGATTCGATCTAATACATCGTCGTCTCAATATTTGATAACAAATGTTATCTAATATATAACCATATCAATATTTTTTTAAAAATTACTCTCTACAATACATTATATTTTGCATTTATGATTAATCGTTTTTATTACTTATTTTGATTTGTTTTTTTTATAGTTTTGTCACGATCTCATAACTCGAATCATAAATTTAAAAGGTTAACCTGGTTCGATCTAATACATCGTCGTCTCAATATTTGATAACAAATGTTATCTAATATATAACCATATCAGTATTTTTTTTAAAAAAAATACTCTCTACAATACATTATGTTTTGCATTTATGATTAATCGTTTTCATTTGCAAACATATTAACAACGATTGTTTTTTTTTTTCGTTGAAAAATATATTGATCCAACCATAATTCAGCGAGGGATAATTGTTTAGTTGAATCTAATCCTCGACCATTGAATTTGGAGACAAATAGTTTAAGGACTTGTGGGTTCAAATAGTGACTTTAGGGTGGAGATAGCCAATCCTTTTTCTTCTTAAAGCAAGTGACTTGTCAATCAATATATAGCCATGTCTGCCTTTTGCCAACCAAATAATGGAGAACTCCATTATCAAAACAACTACAAAATCTTTTATATATAATTTTATTATTTAATATCTAATTAACTGTAAATCAGTTTTTGTATTTATAATCACGTGATAAATTATTTCATCCAAAAAAAATTACAGCTTGGATTACAAATTTAACGAGTTGACTAGAATAAACTTGACATTTTTGTTTGTTTTCTTAGATTTTTTTCCTCTAAACTTATCTAATTGAAAAGATTTTTATAAAATTCAATTTAAAATCCGAGGTAAATAAAGAGTGGAGTTATAATTTTTAAAATTTTAATCACCATGCCAAATTTTATTTGAGAATCTATATATTATTTTTTTACATTTTCAAAAAAATAACTCTTTTTTTTTCTTCTTCAAGTTTCATTTTACGAGTTATATTTACAGGGTTAACTCTTTCCAGTAGTCTATAAATATATATACTACTAGGCAGTTTTAGTTTTTGCTACATCAGTCAGTTTCATCATGATTTAATTCATCTCATAATTAAACAGACAATTGATGATGGGATTCCCCACTGAACAGGACATTGTTGTACGTAGTTGTCTTCAAATTATGGGATTCCTTGGAGTGAGTGCATCCTTGTTGTCTGCAATTTCAAGTTCTGCAAGAGTTTCTCTGTATATTCTCAAGGAAGAAGATGATCCAGAGGCTGATCGAGACAAACCTAGACTTACGCCGTCAGACCACCGTCAATGACTTACGCCGTCGATGACCACCGTCATTGCGACCTGGGTTTCTCTGTCAACTAGCTGTAATCTGAACTAAGTTTACCTTAATTACCACTAAAGTACCAGCAGGATATGATACCAAATGGATGTAGAGGAGTTTTTCTAAAATCTCAAAGATATGTTCACTGTCAGAATTAACAGTTTCACTGACAGAAATATCAACTGATATTTGTGCGTCGGCAATTATCTTACCGTCGGCAATTATCTTACCGACGTCGCCATGGACGGAAATCTTCTGTAGGTAATTCCTGATAAGATTGCAGGAAAGGACTCATTGTGAATTATGTACAACGTGGTGCAACAGAGTGGATATCAATCAAGGGTTTTGGGCTGAGTTACGAAGGGAAATGTAATGTGGCGTCCCATGATCTATTTTTTATATAAGAAATAATATATTTTGCAAAGATAAATTTGTCTTACCTTTAATGATTACCATTAGTATTAATTACTATAATCATTATAATCAATTACCATAACCATTTTATTTTTAATGGAATTAATATGTTATCATTAATTTATTATATTTAATTATTTTAAATATGATCGATAACATATATTTTTTTATGGGTGTGTGTGTGTGTATAAGACAAGTGCATTTCATATTTTGAGAGATTTTAAGAATGAAAAGAACCTTTTTATTTTAAACTAATCTCTCATGTACATTTTTTAAAACATTTATTTCTTAATTCTTAGAAGTTCTACTACAATTTTTTTTTTCTGTTAATTTAAGTGAACATGAAGAGTAATAAAAGTTTGGAAAATTTTTGTTGCATACTAAGATTTCAATGGGATATTATGTCTTAGAAGAGAGACACATTATATTTAAAATGTTCTTGAGCAAAGTGGATAATTTTTCTCTAAGGATAGCACTACCATGTGTCATAATCTTAGACTTCATCTATACCCTTACTCTTTTGAATACTAAGTTGAATCAAGTGATGATTGTTGCATTTCTTTGGCTTATTTGATTTTCATTAATTCTCCCAACATTGACGACTTGAAGGTCTTTTATGGAAGTTTCAATTTCTTCATCATCATCATAAAATAATGAATCCTAACATGTGTTTTTAAGTTTCATTTGTTTGTTTCTAAACAAAAAAACCCTTTCTTTAAGATATTTAGTGGGAATGCTTTTAAAATACAAAAGATTCAATTTCACAAACCTTATTGTTTTCATACTAGCATGCAAAAACATATTATGAAACGAAAAAAATGTCTAAAGTTTGATGGTGGATTTTTTTAAAACAAGAATTTTGAAAGCATTAATTTCACAAACCTTTTAGTTTTCATATAGGTATGCAAACATGTATACTGAGACCTTGACAAGTGGCTAAAAGTTTTATAGTTTAGGCATGAAAGTTTTAAAAATATCAATACAACAAACCTTATTTTTTCACATCATATACAAAAACATGACTTTAGTTCTTAAAAGTGTCTAAAGTTGTCATATAGCTTTTTAAAACATAAAAGTCTCAAATGACTAAATTCCATAAACCTTATGATTTTCTCACACTATGAAAATCATACTATAAAGCTCTAAAAGGTACCTAAAAATAACTAAGAAGTTTTTTAAAGGTTAAAAGTTCTTAAAACACTAACTTGACAAACCTTTTATCTCTCACACATGTATGCAAACATATTCATTAAGGACTTGAAAGGTGTTTATAGGTTTCAGTAATTTAGTTAAGATATAAATGTTTCAAAAACATGATTTGTTTTCAAACCTATATGCAAAAACACATTATTAGTTCTAAAAAATGTCTAAAGTTAACACATAGTTTTTTAAAGCATAAAAATCCATATGATCAAATTTTACAAACCTTATGATTTTCTCATCAATATAAAAAGCATATTCTGAAGCCTCAAAAGATGTCTAAGGATAATTGTTAAGCTTTTTAAAACTTGAAAGTTATGAAAGCACCAATTGCTTAAATATTTTAGTGTATATAAAAGTAAAAAAAATGCATTTTTCTCTCTTTTCATCGAGATTTTTTCTTTTTTGGTTTAATATATAAGCATTTTCATAACACCACGGTGTCATAGACGCTAGGCCTACCTCTTGATTATGTGAAAAAGAGTTTGTGGGTATAATCATAAAATTATAATTATATAATTCATGAGTTGTCACCTAGTATTAAGGTTACTAGAAAATCTAGTGGTTCGCAAGAGTTTGGTAAAGAGACTTGTTATACAAAGACAAAACACATCCCCCTCAATGCACCTACCTAAGGTAAACTGTATTGTTGTTTGATTGTTTTTTTAGATCAAATTTCTATTTGTTGGTTTTTTCTAAGGTTCAAGATAATTTTTTTTTTCCATAAAAGAGCCTCTACATTATAGAGGCTCCTTTTTCTTTTTTGGTTTAATATATAAGCATTTTCATAACACCACGGTGTCATAGACGCTAGGTCTACCTCTTGATTATGTGAAAAAGAGTTTGTGAGTATAATCATAAAATTATAATTATATAATTCATGAGTTGTCACCTAGTATTAAGGTGACTAGAAAATCTAGTGGTTCACAAGAGTTTGGTAAAGAGACTTGTTATACAAAGACAAAACACATCCCCCTCAATGCACCTACCTAAGATAAATTGTATTATTGTTTGATTATTTTTCTAGATCAAATTTCTATTTATTGGTCCTTTCTAAGATTCAAGATAAATATTTTTTTCATAAAGGAGCCTCTGCATTATAGAGTCAAAACCTAAATTTTAACGTTACATTTATTTTTTATTTTTTAATATTTGAGGGTGTACTCTATGGTATATTTTATACCCCTAAATATTAAAATCTATAAAATCCTAATATTTTAAATGTAAAATGAACATAATAATAGGTGAAAGATTTTTGATATTTTGAGCAGAAACCTTAATAGATAATTATAAATTGATTACAATATTTATTTTTTGCATTTCAAAACATAAGAAAATATATAATGTTTTTTTTATATAAAAGTAGAAATATTTTAGGATTTGATCTTATGCACGAAAACAAAATATTTTTTGTGTTTTTTTATTAAAGATTTTTTTTTAATTTTTAGAAATTTCAGAGAAAATCAAATATTTTATACCGAGTTTCTTACATTGTAAGTCTACGACTTGATATTGTACAAAATTAGTAGAAAGTAGAAAGACATGAAATAAAAATCATAAATATTTGGGAATGACTTTAATGATTTTTTTTTTGAAGTTTTGGAGAAAACTAGAGATTTTTAATACTAGGTTTGTAGCTTACAGTGTAATAAGTCAACAACATGGTATTATGCAAAATAGTTTGGAAAATATACAATATAATCATAGTTTTTTTTTTTAAATCCCATTTGGATTTTTTGTTGTTTTTATAATATTGTTTTAATATTATATTATTATAATGTAATATTATTATATTATATAAGTTGGATCCAGCTCCGCTAGGATGGGCCGACAGGTGGACCGATATATCTCCTTTCTTTTTTTGGGTTGAGATGGACTCAACCTAGCCTTTTAGGTTGGGTCCAGCCCAAGTCTACATGGTTGGTGGTCTAACCTGACTACCATGTTAATTATGTTGTCATTGCGTAATTTTTCATGCAATGACCATATCGAGAAGGGAAAAAATCAGGAGGATAAAATGGTTAATTATTTGCTTGACTATTTGATGAAGTTGTTCCTCGTGTTGCAGGAAGACCGTAGTGTGGTTGGTTGTGACAAAGACAACTAAGGTCTAGTGAAGGAAATGGTTAAAGTGATAATTTGAGAGGGGATGAAGAAAAGTTGGGTTGAGAGATGATTTTTCTCAACTTTCTTGATGCTCATAGCTTGGAATTCATATTTATTTATAGATGATGAAAGAGAGTAATCTTATCTTTATTGGGAGAATTCATTTTTTTATTTAACCCGTGAGGATCTCAATCATTGGCTCAAAATGATCATCATAAATTGTCAAATTTTGACAGTTCAAAGATACCTGAGGTGTCAACTTTAAGGAGCTATCACCACGTATATGGTGTCAATAAGCTTGAACAGACCATACAATAATACAATCGAATGTTAGAAGATCATTTTGGTATATGTTTTATCAAATTTGATGAGCATTAAATGCACCTACAAAGAAATTTCTTTAATTGTCTTTTTAGGTTGGTGAGGAAGAAGACAATGAACAATCATTAGATGACATGTCGTGTGGTTACTTTAGTGCGTTGTCTAGTCCTTTTTTATATCAAAACAATGTCGTTTTGGAATTATATGTTTTTTTAATTTAAAGATTTGGTCCAAGTATAATCTGATCCTTTAACTTGTAATTTATTTCATTGCACCCCTAATTGACCTTAAATTTTCAATTTTAAGCAATTTTGTGACTGCTGAACTTCAATGTCATCCTCAGATTTGAACGTCTTTTTCTTATAATCATTGATTTTGAATTTATGCAATTTAACCCTCAATTGATCATTAAATTATTTTTTTTTTCATCAATTTTACCCCTGATTTCAATCAATTGAGCCCTCATAGTTCGACTTCTTTTGTAGATTGGTCCTTGAATGTGAATTTCATCAATTTAGCCTTTAATTTATCTCAAACTTTCAATTTCTTATGATTTTGCATATGATTTTAATCAATTAAATTGGTAAAATTTAAATCTGGTCATCTAAAATTTAAATCTTCTCAATTAAGCTCAAATTGGGCTCTCAAACTTAATTTTTTACCGATTATATCCCTATTAAAAATAATTCGATTTTTAAGTATAATTAAGTCATTGCACCTAATTAAATATTTTAATTGGATCCATATAATTTCTTAAACATAATTAACTTTTAATTTATCCATGATTAAATCAAATTGACCTATTAAAAATCTAACTATAACTTTAGACTCAATGTTTATTCATATTTTAACCAATAATTATTTATTTTGACCTTAAATGTGCATTATTTTTCTATTCTTATATACAAAAGGGTACGATCAAACTCTTAACTTTATCCAAAATTTGTGGTTTGATTTCTACATCACGCCAGTCTCTTTTATTTTTTATTTTATTGTAAGAGAATTTAAAAATTATCTAAAAATAAGTTATAACAATCATAAAGAAAAATTAGCCGAGATGATGAATGTGTAGTCTTTTGCCCATTAGAAGGTTTCTCCAAGATCACATCTCTAATAACAAGAGCGGGGTTTTTATTTGAAATACCTCTGATTTTCTGCGTCAGCCAATAAGATTCTGATACGTTACTAGTGTGGCTTTTCGTTTCGCTTAGGAATGTATTGCGTGCGACACACACCAAGGAGAAAAGCGCGTGTGAAAATGGCGTGACCTTGTGGTTTCCAAACTAATTGGAATTTTGTTGGGAAGCTTCCTCAATAGATCAATAAAAAGAAACAGACGGGGGAGAGAGGAAATGCGTGGGCCTGCACCCACCTTCTTATTTTATCTATGTCACCGAGTGGTCCCTCTCTTACCAATCCAGTTGGTACGGGGTATAAATTTAATATTTTTATTTATTAAAATTAAAATTGATCGCTTTTCCTGATTTTGTATTTAAATATTATTTTTAAAAACAAAAAAGTCATCGAGATTTCCTTAAACCTATTAAAAAAATCAATTTACATCGAGTTAGTTTTTTTAAACCTATTAAAAAAATCAATTGAAAAGGTAAGCTAGTCAAAAATTAAAAGTAAAAGATATAAATATTTATGTTTTTACTTGAGTTTAATATCATTTCAAAAGAATCCAAACTCTTTTAATATTATATATTTATTAAAAAATAATTTAGCATGCGGTAAAAAGTGAAAAAATAAAACAGTATTAAAATAGAAAAATAGTATTTTATTAATATTATTTTTACATGCCAGAGACATCTTCCACCACACCTATACAGGCTTATCCTAAACGCCAAACACGTACTCATTTCTTAGTGTACCCTCCTCGCCAAATAAGAAAAAAAAAAAAAAAAAAAAACAACTCTCACAAACAACCGCAATTCACATTAAAACCATAACCACAATTTCTACTTCGCTCTTATCTATATTATATCCCATCTCTTCTTCCTCCCCATCCATCTCTCGCACTCTTACAAATCCCAGCACCTCTCCACTCACTGCTAATAAACTTTAACTCTCATTTCAGGGCGGCTGCGGCAGCACAGTGGTTCTTGTTTTTTTTTCTTTATTAATTGTGATCTGCAAAAAATCTAAAGAGTCCAAGAACAAGGGTTAAAAACCCAGGATAGACAAGTTGTGGACATCACGGCTATACACGGAGTAACTGGGCCTAGAATTCATGTCCGGGCTGTTCGACGTAAGGGCTGTCTAGTCGAGAGCAGCAACCCTTCGCCGCACGGTGGACGTGGTGCTTTGCCCTCCGAAGGCGGGAGCCCTTCTGATCTCCTCTTTCTAGCCGGTGGCGGTTTCTTCCTCTTCTGCTCTTTAGTAGTAGTTTAGTATTAGTATTAGTATTATTGTTGCTGCTGCTGCTGTTGTTTTTGTTATTATTACTATATCTAAAATAAAAAACTAGTCTGCAAATAAGTAAAAGTATTAGATCTGGAATAAGTGAACAAGATGATGCTAAAGATCAAGAGGGTCCCTACTGTTGTTTCCAATTACCAGAAAGAGGACGGTGAGGAGGGTTCTCGCCGCGGAGGGGGCTGCGGCCGCAATTGCCTTCAAAATTGTTGTCTTCAAGGTACTTGCTTTCTTTTCTTTTTCTGATCTTTAATTGAGGCGTCGCTTGATTTTAACTGGTTTGACGTATGGTTATTAAACATTTGGGTAGACGCACGCCTTCCTTTATATGCTTTCAAGAAAGTGAACAGTATTGTCTCTGAGGAGGGCGTGGGTGTGTCTGAGGATGACAAGGGCGAGACTACAGTCGCGTTCCTCGATTCGCTTCTTCTTGGGGAGGTATTTGACTCCACAAGTATTTCGAATTGATTTTTTTTTTTTCTATTCGCAGTTGAGTTATCAGTTTACATTTTGTACCTGTTTGAGTTTTTAGTGGGAGGAACGTATGCAGAGGGGGCTCTTTCGCTATGATGTCACTGCCTGTGAAACCAAGGTCCTTTCTTTTTATCATCATCATCATCATTATTATTATTTTGTTGTGATATGAATGGTGTCTTTGACACAATTTATGCCTCTGTTTTTAAGTGCTTTGTAGAAGTGATTTGCAATTGATGTTTTTTAGTGTTTTCTGATGGGTTTTTTGTGTTGATGTCAAAAATAAAAAATTAAAAAAAATATATTTTGATGTTTTTTTTAATGAAAAGCTATATTGAAAAACACCTTGTATCAGACCCCTGAAACTGAGTCAATTATAATGATATTCTAGTATTTACTTAATCGGATATGAGGTTTATGCCAAAATATTTGGTGATGTTGCTTTAGGTGATACCGGGTCAGTATGGTTTTATTGCTCAGCTGAACGAGGGCCGTCACTTGAAAAAGAGGCCAACTGAATTTCGTGTTGATAAGGTCCTTCAGCCCTTTGACGGAAACAAATTTAACTTCACTAAAGTTGGCCAAGAAGAGGTGCTCTTCCAGTTTGGAGCAAGTGAAGAAGGGGAAGCTCAGTTCTTCCCTGATGCCCCTGTTGATCCTGAGAATTCTCCAACCATGGTCGCCATCAATGTAGGTCATTTGTTTATGCAATAAATCACTTTTCTTGCCTAGTTGACTGTGATACTTGAGTAGAGCTGTATGATGGTGGTTAATTGCTTTTTCTGTGTCAATTTAACAGGTGAGCCCCATTGAATACGGGCATGTGCTGTTAATCCCACGTGTTCTGGACTGCTTGCCGCAGAGGATTGATTGTGATAGCTTGATGCTTGCAATTTACATGGCAGCTGAAGCTGGGAATCCATACTTCCGACTGGGTTACAATAGTTTGGGTGCTTTTGCAACCATTAACCACCTTCACTTTCAGGTTACTATCCAAACAGCTCTATACTTTTTGACCTGAATATTCATATCCCCTACATGTAGTTGGTGAATCCTTTGATAATGAAAAGGCAATTTGATAATTTGCATGGAACAGGCGTACTACTTGGCTGTTCCCTTTCCGATCGAGAAGGCACCCGCCAAGGAGATAGGTACTTTGAACGGTGGCATGAAAATCTCTGAGCTTGTGAATTATCCTGTCAGAGGCCTAGTCTTTGAGGGTGGAAATACCCTGCTAGATTTATCCAGGGGTGTCTCAGATGCCTGCATATGCCTTCAAGAAAACAACATACCATACAATGTGCTCATTGCCGATTGTGGAAACCGTATCTTTCTCCTTCCACAGGTAACGAACATGGGAACAAAATAGTGTGACTTGTTTGCTATTTGATACGTTAACTGCATAGGTTACACTGTCTTCTGTTCTTTAATATTATTGTCTAATGGATGAACAGTGTTACGCTGAGAAACAAGCTCTAGGAGAAGTGAGTTCTGAGCTTCTTGATACCCAAGTGAACCCTGCCGTGTGGGAAATTAGTGGCCATATGGTGTTGAAGAGGAAAAAAGACTACGAGGAGGCATCAGAAGAGAATGCTTGGAGGCTTCTTGCAGAGGTTTCTCTCTCTGAAGAGAGATTCCAGGAAGTGAGTGCTCTCATCTTTGAAGCGATTTCCTACAGTAGCCATGTCGATGGAACTGATTCTGAGAAGTTGCTGGAGGATGTAAATGTCGAACATCAACCTGTCGAAGAAGTGAATGCTATCACTGAAAGATCCCACCCAGCAATGGTTACTGGGATTCTGCATTGAGAATTGGGGTTTGGTGATCGGGCCGGTGACCTTATCTGGTTCTCAGACAAGCACATGGTGGTTAGTTGTCATCTATTACGTGTGGATGTGGAACTAGTCTAAATAAGCAAACTAGGTTTGCATTGCTACGCCTGCTGGTGTGGATTGTTGTTTTAGTATTTATGCTTGTGTATTTAGCAGATTGACCATTTCATGTATGGGATTTGTGTTAAAATACTATGGAATATATGCTCTTGTGGAACTTGAATATCTTTTCGTCACTGAATCCAAATGAGATGGAAATATATTCAGGCTAAACGAGTTAGAAAGATTTAATAATAATGTTAAATAGTTTTTCATTTTTTTTTTGCAAAAAAAACTCCATCTTCCAAGGCTTTTTTCAATCAATTGAATCTTTTATGGAATAATTTCTTTTCTATGTGTTATTGTACTCTCAAACAAACTTCTTAATATTCGATTGGTTCTTAATTTTGCAAGTGTATATTTTTATTATTGTATTATTAAGTAAAAAACAATTTTAAAAAATAAAATTGTTAATCCTAATGGAGTTTATAATCTAGGTTGTGAGTTTGAGTTTTGAGTTAAGCTGTAAATTCAGATTGATTTAATATATCATTGTATTATTATTAAAAAAAAAATCATATTAATTGTTATTTAAAGCCAAAACATATATTTTATCTGGTCAATTGGGGTGGTTTTAAAGTTATCAAGTCAATTAAATCATGTTAAGATAATTCTCTTATAATTTAATTTGGGAATTAGGCTATATAAAGAGTCAGTCATAAATTTTTAAAATTAACCTTAAATGGGAGTGAATTCTCCATAGCCACAACAATTTCTTTGTTCAAAATTATTTTGATCAAAATTGCAGCTTGGCGCAAGCCAAGAACTAACTAGTTCCCTCCCTACCACACTATTGGACACATATTTTCACTCCTATGTTTCATTTTCTGTAAACTTGCCCCCAAAGCAAGACCATGTGAGACAATTGATATTTTGCTATAAATACCAAAGGGTGCATGAAACTGTTGGACATTTTATCAATCTGTAGAATTTTGAGTCAATGTTGTCAATTCCGTTTCGGTTGGTGTTTTGTTTTTTCAATTGAAACATAATGTTTCGGTTTCAGAGCATTTCGGCACACCGTTTCAGAATTGTATTGTTCATATATAATTAATTAATTATATATATGAAAAAAATTTAAAATATTAATTTAACAAATATAATTCAAATTCAAGATAAAAAAAAAATTAACTTTATTTTTATGTTCAAAAAAATCAAATTGATGATATTTTATTTTTAATTTTTTTTGCATTATTAGTTAGATTTTATTTTTAAAAAATAAAAAACCATGCAACCCCAATCTCCTATTTTTCTTTTTTGTAAAAAAAAAGTAATCCAAAAAAATATTATTATTTAAAAAAGAAAAGAAAAGATGAGAAAAGACCATCCAAGCTTTGTACATATTATTCCAACATCCAAGCACTTGCTTAGCTATAATGGAAATAAAAACAAATAAAGAAATAATTATTTCATAAATCCCGAGTGTGTGTCATGGGAAAGGAGAAAACAACTTTAAATTAGAGAGAAATGAGACAATAGCTTTGAAAATTAGGAACGATTCACGTGGAAAGCCCGTACAATCGGTCAATCAAGTAGCCATCATAGTTGTCAAAATCACAATTTTGACACGACACGGAAGTAGATTCGGAAACTCGGATTGTAAGATCGGATCGTAAAATCATAAAATCGTACCTGAATTTTTTCGTACAAAAATCATAAAATCACAGCTAAAATCGTGTAGGTAGAAAAATCGTAAAATCATAAGTAAAATATTTCCGAATACAATACAACATAATTATAGTCATAAAATTTCATTAGTTAAGGTTTATACATAATTCAAAATAACTTAAAAATACATTACAAAATAATTATGTCCATAGAATTTCATTAGGTAAAAACTAACAAATTTAAAATAAATATTTTGCTGATGTGCTATATAAATTAAAATCAGTCTCATGACTGTCATTTTCCTCGTTATTTTTAATATATTCATCAAAAACATTATTATTAAAAGGATTATCAGTACTAATACTGTACCAACATTGATATTGCTAGTACTAGCTCCAACTCCAACAAATTATTTCGACATCAAGACATCAAAATAATTTAAAAAACATCAATTTTTTTAATTTAAAGTTTAAAAAATTAAGTTAAATTTCTATAAATATAAAAAAGATTAAATATTAAAAACAAAATAACTTTATAAATTATAGTAAATTTAAAGCAATAAAAAACAGGACACAAGTAACCTAGCCCAGGACAAGTGTGAAACCATACACGCATTTCGATGCAATAAGACCCTTCTTCTCAAGGCATCTCCTTCTCTGCTCCTCTTTACAACTAAAGCAGAGAGAGCATAGCTTCTCCTTTCCTTTCCTTCACCTTCATATCTCTCTATACATTTCTTCCATCACTCTCACTCATTTGCAGAGTGACCAAGAAAACCCAAAATGGGTTCATTAGTGAAAGGAGTGATGATCCATGAGTCACTTTTAATTCATGATTATGCCACCCCCTCTTTTCACTCTTCACTTCAGATTACTCTCTCCTCCGCAAGCTCCGCCACTCCAACCTCCACAGTACACATTGGGATCTCTTTCTCACCTTCTCTCCCTCACAATAAGGTTTTCCCATTAATTCGCTATATCTTTCTGGTTTGTTTTCTTTGATGAGATGGGTGTTTGAAAGATCAGTTTTTTTTTTGAATTAGTTTTAAAATTAGCAGGATCGATTCCGTCCGATTTTATGATTTTGACCAAAATCAATCTTTTTATACGAGTTACAAGGTTTGATGAGTTAACTCGCGATTTTGATAATCATGGTAGCCATAGCCGTTGTGTAATTTTCTTTCAAGGCCAAAACAACACATCCAGCGTGATACAAGGACATTTCAGTCAATATTTGGTTAAAAATTTCAGAATAAAACTGAATTTAAATCGAGATAAAAATAATATTATTTAATTTTTTTTTAACTAGTACAGAAAGTTTTAGCTTAAACAAAATGAAACTGATTAAATTTTTTAGCACGGGAGAAAACTGACACGTGGCTGCAATTAATCATCTTTAACTAATGTTTTATTAAGTTGAAGACAGGTTTGCGTCAGGATGATATCTTCCTATTCCTATTTTATGTATGTCGTGTTTCACGTTGTATAATAATTATTTAAAAAAATATATATTTTACTTCAAAATATTTTTTTAATATATTTTTTGTTTTTTAAATTTATTTTGAGTATAATCATATTAAAATAAAATATCTATATAAAAAAACATATGTTTGATATTATAGTAGTTTTTATAATTATAGTTTTTTAAAATTAGGCTGTAAATAAACACTTTATAAAATCAAGATTTACAGTATAATTATACATGAGATTTAATGTAAAAAACATATTATTTTACTAATCAATCAATTTTTTTCTATAATTAAATAAAAATAAAAAACCAAAACAGTATCCTAAAATCGTTGGATAACTTTTTGGTTTTCCTTTATGAAATATTTTCTGAAGTCCAATATAAAATTGGCACGCCACAAAAATCAATCTTTAGTCCAGTGTTCACACATTAAAAAAAAAAAAAGGTGCCAATAATTTAGCACAAAAGACAAATCTCTCAAATGATAAATCGAGTTATATACAGTCAATCTGATTTCCAACCAAGGTTCCCCAACCATATCTTAAACAACAAGTGTTTAATTTGTTATTATATTTTATATTAAACTAAAAATAAGTTTCCACGGTCAACTAATCTCTTATGACACGAGTCAACTAATTTTATAAAAAATATTAAAAAAAATACAAATAATATTTTACGTATTTTATTAAATCTGATTTAATGGGATATTTATCATTGTATTCATTCTTTGTTTAAGCTTGACTTCGGAGAGTCAGTTCCTAACAAAACAAAATCATTAATCAGGATTTTTTTTCGGTTTGGTTTTTTATATAATATATTTTTATTTTTCTTATTCAGTCTTTTTTTCTCACCATTGAAGTTTAACAATGAGGTTAGTTTATTTATTGATCAAAAGTTTAACTTCATGATTTTGTTACTGTTGTGGAAAGTTGAGTTGATTTTTTGTATAATTGACTTATTAAATGAAATTTGATGATTTTTTTCTTATTATTTATGTGGTTAAATAATATTATTTTGATATATTTCTAATTTATAAACACTTAATAAAACAACTCTGAAACAATCTCTCAAACAAGCTCTACATCCAGTATGTTAACAACTTTTGTGGACCAAGACTGCCTCTTCCACAACCCCTACTACAGCATCCACTCATAGATTATAATCAAAACCAGAATTGAATTCTGGGATCGCATGGAGAGAACATCATTAAACACAAGCCAGAAAGAAGTAAAGCTGTCGGAACAGAGTTTAAACTAAAAGATTATAAGAAACTCAAAGTGCAAATGCATAGAAATTGTAGAATTCGCCAGAAAGTTACCTTTCACTGAAGCTCACACTCTCCCTGCTTGTATTAATTGGAACAGCTGGGAAAAAGTTGATAGCAACATAGAACTTCTCTTGGCAAAACATTTATGCAAAAAATAAAAATGTTTTTTAATAGGTAGGGAGATTCGGATCCACATCACGTGCCCAGGCCTCCAAACCTCCAATTATATCTCTGGCTGAAGTGAACCCCATTTTGTGCAACAATTGAACAGCCCTCTGTGAATCATTGCCTCGTCTACATATCACATACAGACTTGCACTAGATTCAAAACCACTATCCTTCCGCTTCTCCTCTTCCTTTAAAGCTGATGAGATCTCGGCTGACCTTGACTCGAGGCTTGATAGAGGGATATTCAAAGCATTAGGGAGAGAAACTATCTTGAAGTGGTGATCTGGGCGCACGTCTACCAGCACGTGTGACTCCCCCTTGCCGATTCTCTCTTTCAACTCTCTGCTGTGTATCCTGTAATCTTCTGGAAGCAGGTTCAACTCCAAGCTAGCCTGCATTCAATTAAGGACGCAGTCGTGTTACATGTAGAGAGGAATTATTTCAGAGAAAGAATAAAAAGTGGGATGCAAACCTCCATGCATTCGAAGACATTAGAACATTGTTGTCAATTAATACCGTACCTATTCACCCCCGATTTCTTAAGAAATCGACATTCCTTTTTTTTTTTTGAAAATGAACCCCCAATACAAAAGGTCTGTCTTTTGCATCTCAACTAATATTTTCTGAGATTCAAGACCTGTAAATTTGGCGTCCATGAACTAGCAGCAGGCTTTGGCTGATGTGGCTACATGTCAGCAAATCAGCCTTCAGCTTTTGCAATTAGTTTAAGGGAGGGTAATCGATAGAAACCTGAATCCAAAAAAACTTTGGCTGAGGGGGGCAAACTATGAGATTTTCAGTTTAGGAGGCCAATTTCCAATAGGGTAACTTCATGTTTTAGCCATGTAGATAAAGAGCAACAGAACATATCTGTTACAATTAGATGACTAGATTTACTGAGATAAGACAAAACAAAATGTAAGCAAGAAAATAAAAATAAAAACAATTCTTGGGTGCTGTTTGGTATACATGTGGTTTCCTCTTCTTCTTTTTTTCCTTTAATTCTTGTGAACAATTTTAAAAATTTAAGCAGAGTTTAAAACCAAATAAAAAAAAGGTGATATTGTGTTATCTATTTTGGTTTTTCATATTCAGAATATGTAACTCTTCTACATTACCCCCACCATACTACCACATCACCACCACCACCACCAATATAGCCCCCTCCACTATCATAACCACTATCACCACCACCATCATAATATCACTATCACTACTATGGCCACCACAACCATCACTTATATTGTCACATCACCACCTCCCATAATATTATCATTGAATCCAGCACAACCACTATAATCATTACCTCTATAACGTTTGCAAACATATAATGAAAATCTGTCAGTCATTTTATTATGATCACTTCTATCATATCATTATCTGTCATTAGCAAAACATCACCTACAAATAATATAACAATTACCATTTATTTGGTACAACTATTATTAGCATTACATCAATCATTACCAGCACCGCCATGCCACCATTTCATCACTTCGATTAAATACGCAATATTATTAAATTTTATATTTTAACTAATAATGGGTTTTACTATTTCTTAAATTAAACTGT
The DNA here is from genome assembly GCA_009078335.1 of Salix brachista. Lineage (NCBI taxonomy): Eukaryota > Viridiplantae > Streptophyta > Magnoliopsida > Malpighiales > Salicaceae > Salix > Salix brachista. Next base: position 26,782,463 of record CM018587.1, read on the forward strand.
CAGTATAATAACTCTTTATTTATCTTTGTCAGAAAAATAAATAGTTTCCACAAACTATAAACAAGAAACAAATTTTTGTTTTCCAAGAACAAAAAATCACACCAGACAACCCTAGTTTTTCCCCTCTTTGGGGTTACACGTCCTCTAAACAAAAGTTGAAGGTTGGAAATAGGAAATTAGTGAGGAAGTTATTGCATCAAGACAATTTAAAGTTGGAAAAAGAAATAAATAAATAAAAGGAAAAATAAATAAATAAATAAATAAATAAAAGGAAAAACAATAATACCTCCGATAATGGAGACTGGGTGAACTTCTCATAATCAAAATCTTTAAATTGTTGCCGGGTGAAAGCTGAATTTTCTCCACATACTTCACACTGTAATGATCTACCTCTGATCTTGACCTAAGCAACATTCAGCAACAGAGTAAATTAATTACTTCAATAGAGCATCATTAGAACAAACACTTAAAATAGCTTTTAAAGATATGAAGGATAGACTATACAATTCGAATTCGAGCTGACAATGCATCAAAAAGAAGCATACGTCCTGATAGTGGTTCACCAACAGCACTTGCAATTTTAATGGCCTCTAATGCTTGGAGACAGCCCACAATTCCAGGCACTGCAATTTAAACAAAATCATCAGGGCAATTTTTTGTCACATGTATGCTCAACTATTATCAAAGTGTACAAGTCCATCAAAAAACGAGCAGAATAAAAATAAACATAAACAAATGCCTCTATGCTCTCTTTAGCTTAATGACAACTAAACAAGAGCATATGCCTAAATCATATGCCTCTTCAATTTTTCTAATATGCACAAAACTTCTAAGTAATAATTGGAATAAAAATGAATTTCTATAGGATATGGAAAAAGTCTTCCAGACTGGCAATGGCTTTTATCCTACTCCAACACCTAACGCATCTGCCTAAAATCCCCTAATGAACTCAAGCTAGTGATGGCATATAAACATATGGCATTAGACAAGAATTTAAAAATAGCTCAACCTCGTTAATAAGGATCTATTGACATACCCACTCCAAGAACTCCACTATCAGCACATCTTTGACATGCAGTTGTAGGTGGAGGAGTAGGAAAAAGGCATCGATAGCATGGACCTCTGTTGTGATTATAGACTGTGAGCTAAACAACAAATTTGCACAATTATAATTGGAGTTTTGACAGAATATTTAACACACTGAACATTACAACTGCAAGTGAACCATAGTAAGTTTTCTTGTATGCTTTAGAAAGATTATGACAGAAGCATAACATACCTGCCCTTCAAATCCCAATGCAGCGCCTGAAACAAGTGGCTGCATGTAGATAAATGGAATGTTATTAACACTCGAAATGAAAAAGGAGACAACAATAGATCAATGTTTCAATATGTAATGCACACATACATGCCAGAGCATATCTTTGTGCAGAAAAGCTGACAACATAAGTCTCAGTGCAATAAGCACTGTCAGGACTCATTGTCAGCCCAGAACAACCCTGCCTCTAGGAAGTAATATTTATATAAATCAATGTTTTATTGTTATTACAAAGTTACAGTGTTTAATGTAACATATCACTTGAATCAAGTCCAAGTTATTTCACAATAGAAAATATTTTAGTAATCAATGTTGTAAATTCAGATTATAGTCTTTTGTGCAGTGATTTAAACAAACACACATCTCAAGGAATAATAAAGAAATGGAAACTTTAATTTAGTATTTTACCTTCCCCAAAACCACACAACAATCACTGATCATGTAACGACTTGGAGCATTGTCTGTTGCATCCACTATTATGTCATATCTAACAAAGTTATGGAAACTTCAATTCTGGCCAAGTTTTTTTTAAATGTTAATCATGGAGAGAAGCTATAATTTGGATTTATCATTTCAAGGATACTGGCTCAGAATTTCCAAGGCATTGGATGTGCGTAAAGCTTCTTGGTGTTCCACAATTTGAATTGTAGAATTGATCCTTGAAAAAGACAAATATTTAACATAAGTAGAAAATAGCATTAGAAATAGGAACTGGAACTTCTAAGGCTCAATTGATGAGAATGAATTCATCACTCGCAATTCATGTACAGAGTTGTTGTATTAATTTTTGTACTAGACTTGCAGCTTGAGATCAAATATTGGCTATGGAACTTGAGATCAATTACTATAAGTAGACAAATAATCCAAAATTTACACATACGAGCGACAGGAGGCAGCAGCAGATTTCACTTTTGGCTGACCAATATATGCTTCTGTGTGTATAACCTAAGCACAACAAATAAAATTTGAAGTAAGTTGAATAGAATTTCTAGAAAAAATAACTAATGAAAACACAAATGTGAGGAAAATATATTTGATGACTTATGGAATGATGGAATGATTAGAGCTCCAAGATGGTGACTTTGTTTGAAAACCATGCACCATAAATGCATGAGAAAATGCAGAGAACTCTATTTTCATTCCTTTACTATCCGAACTACAAAATCTTTATGTTGTCTTTGCAAAATGAACATTTATAAACTGAAGTAATACTGATGGTATAAGAATGGAGTCATAGACATTGGCACTTTAGCACCTGCAAACACCCACCCCTCATCTGAAAAATAGCATGGCTTAAATTTTTCTCATAGTTGCTACTTATGAAACAATAAAATGATTTTCAATGCAAACATTTACAACTTTGTACCTGCCTGTGCATATTATTCAGCTCAACAACATCGTGGTCAACAACACCTAACTGACCTACAAAGAAAATCACAGAGCATTAACAGATTGGAAGCAAAAGGAAATAGGAAGCACTGCAATAGCATATAAAATGTGTTAGGATTTAACTCGGACCAATCAACTACTTAAGAAATACGTATTGAAATCATAACACACACACACACACACATCAATCCGCAAAAGACCCATTTGATGCCAACCCCAGATGATAAAAGATGAATTTTAACCATCTTCATAACTTCCCATAGAAGACGCTACAAATTGAGAAGCCAACTTCAATAATTTGGGCAAGAAAATCATTTCGACACGGAAAGCAAAATTTACCATATTCATCTCCATGAACGAGTAACAACCCCTTTCCCTCTCTCATGGTCCCAACCTCCTACCAGACCACTTTTTTGAAGGTTTTTTTCTAGATAAACTACTAAATTATAACGATAAATCAGAAAATGCGTAAATCAAGCACAGAAGTATATTGCAACTCGTCACTGCTGGTGACAAATGAAAATTCAATTCAAAGAAGAGGAAGACTGAATCAATACCAACACCACAAGCTGCAAGATATAAGAGCGCAGGCGAACCCAACCCTCCGGCTCCAACTACTAAAATCGAAGACTTCAACAGATTTGACTGACCTGAATCTCAAAATAAAAAAACATTAATTCTGACAAGGAATATAGTTTGAACTGAAGTCTTTTTTTTTCAAGAAAAAAAATAAACAAAAAACCAACAACATATTATACATGAAGAGAACCTTGAACTCCGAAAGAGGGGAGCAGCAGGTGGCGACTGTAACGGTATATCATATCAGGTGACAACCCGTGACCGAAGCCTGTGGATATTGAAGGACAGGAAACGACGCTGTTTTCCTCAGGATTCAAGTGACGGAGCTGAGCTTCGAGAGCAGAAATTCGATTGTCTAAGTCACTCCTTGTAGCCTTTAACGTTTCAATTTCGTTGAGGATTCTAGCAGCTTCACTTCCCTTTGACTCCATTATGTTTTCCTTTCTGTTATTTTTTGTTCAAGATATTCGAGTTTATGAAGACTTGGCAAGTAGGCAATAAAACCCTAACTCGCTCCTATCATTCCGATGCTTTATTTTTTTGAATTTATAAGAGTTGTAATTGGTTACAATAATTATTAAATTTATTTTTGATAAAAAATAAAAAACCAATCAAATAGAGAAAATTAAACTGAAATAAAAATATAATTAATTAATTACAAAAACAAAAAAATAAAGATTTAGTTCGGTTTTGCTTTCAAAAGTTTAAAACTGATTATTCAAACAACTTTGAATCAAGTTGAAAACCATATATAAAACATAAATCAAACATACTTTCAGTATGAGAGTATGGTTAATATTGTTTTTAAAAGTATTTTTTGTTTAGAAATAAATCAAAATGATATTTTTTAAAAATTATTTTTAACATAAGCACATGAAAATGATATAAAATACCAAAAATCTAATTTGAAGTAAAAAATAAAAATAAAAATTTATTTTTTTCAAAAATATTTTTGAAACACAATATCAAACAGGGTCATAGTATTGATGTTGATTGGAGTTGTAATTGGTTACTTTTAAACATTGTTATTAAAATATGATCATGAGATTTTACAAATAAGATATCAATATTGCTTCTTAAAATTATATGTGAAGATATGTGTATGTTACAATATATAAAGATTTCAAATCTAAAAAATTTACAAACAAAATACACAAGCTTTAAAAATAAATTTACGGACTTAGATAAGATTTATAATAAAAAAACATGATTCTTAAAAAATATGGATGAGCCCTGTGTTTTAAAAAATATTAGTGTGAGTGGAGCATTTTTTTAATATTATATGTAGATGATATTTTGTTGATAAGAAATAATATTTCTTTACTCTAATTAGTAAAGATCTTGTTTTCCAAGAATCTCTTCATGAAAAACATAGTAGAAACAATTTATATATGAGGAATAAAGATCTATAGAGATAAATTTAGAAGATTGTTTAGGTTGTCACAATCTATACACACAAACAAGATGCTAAAACAACTTAGTTTGAAAGAAGACAAAAAAGAATATTCACTAATTTATAAGGAATATCTCTCTCTAAAGATACGTGTCATAAGACACAAATTGAGAGAGATAATATGTAAAGGATACATATGCTTCAATTATAGGATCTATTATGTATGCAATGTCTATGTACAAAATCGTATATATCTTATGCTTATAACATAACAAGTAGATATCAATCTTAATCTAGGTGAGAGTCACTGGAATATAGTCAAAAATATTCTTAAATACTTCAGAAAAACTAAGAATGTCTTTATAGTTTATAAAGAACATGAACTAGAAATTCATGGTTATTAAGATACTAGTTTTCAATCAGATATTGATGATATAAAATCTTAATTATGCCATGTTCTTACTCTAAATAGTTGTATTATGAGCTATAAGAATTTTGAATAAGAGACCATTACAAATTTCTATAACTAAAGTTGAATTTCTATACATATTTCTATAACTAAAGTTCATCAATGAACTAGGTATAATTCTTAACATTGTGTATGATAATAATGAAGTCATTGCACAAATAAAGGAACTAAGATCTCATAAAAAATCCAAATATCTACTTAGGTGATTCTGTTTTATTAGAGAAATCATAAAAAAAAGATGTAAAGATAGATCGAGTACCCACTAAAGAGAATCTTGTAGATCCTTTCACTAAAACATTGTCCTAACAAAACATTACTCACCATATAGAGAGATATAATATTAGATACATGAGCAATTAGCTTTGGTGCAAGTGAGAAGTTGTTAGTGAATATGTCTTGTAACCAATCGGTTGGTTACACGTGACATTATTTTTATTCATGTAAAATATATTTTTTTATTAATAAAGACTTTTTTATCTTTAATATTCATTTATATTCTATTAAGACTATAAATTAATTAGAACTATTATAAGTGTGGAGATACTTGAAACTAATATATAAGTGTTTGTCAAATAATATTTACATTGAATTAATCCGCAAGAGAATTCTATATGGAGAGATCACTATGTATATAGAAAAAAAATCATGTGATATTTGTGTTAGTGATTCTTAGATTTGAGATCACTAAGTTATCTTATATAATAAATGTTATGCTTTGATTTTGACCACACGTTGTCCTAATAGAGGGTAACAAATAGGTAGATAATGAGTATAATATAAACTATATAGGGACATTTGAGTAATTAAAAGAGTATTCATCACTTTAGGTAAATTAAAAAAAAAAATTCATTAATTTTCAAATAATAATGATTATGAAATTCTTAGCAAAGATGGAATGGATTTTAAATCTTATTCAAAGAATCAATGACTATAAGGTTGAGAACTGAGATTATTTAACAAAATATACCTATTTTATGCTATAATATCTAAATTGAGACATTAATGATGAAGGGATATGAATTATAGTGAGGAATCGGTCAATGAAATATTAAATCAAATCATTTATGACTTTCGTAATATTTTAGAATCATGATATGTTGTTAGATATTATACTTAATCTTCAAATACAAATTAATCAATTATTGAATTGATAATAAATTTATTTATTTATTTTATTAAGGATTATGATGTAAACTTAGAATTGATAAATACTAAAATGATATGATTAATGACATCCCCTTTTCTGTAAATTTGAGCGTTTGGTGGAACTGTGGTGCTATGGAGTCCACTGTTCCTGCAACATTTGAAGTTTATTTTATAGAAAGATTATTTATTTTCTAGTTTATTACATAAAAAATCGAACTGAATCCATGGATGACAACCAAAACCTTCCTGTGATTCTTTTTTATGAATTTATACAATTATCTTCTGTTGGCCAGAATCAACTGGCAACGATGATGGACGAGCAAACAGAGAATCCTTTTCCAGCCAGTGCAGTTTAGCAAAAACTCCTACAAGAGTCGCAGTGTTATATGTGCAGGCCTCAGTTTGCACGTAGTTTTCCCTCTCATCCTTGAACTGATCCTTCATGTCCGGGCCACCAACTAAAGCACCGACCAGAACATTAGGGTTTGGACCTTGTCGGCTGTACCCAAGATCATACCCCTGTGTGCATCCAATGAAATCTTTCTGCGTTTTATATGATTCAATTGATGCTCCTCTGTGGTGAACCCTTTCAGGGTACTTCGAACCATATCCAACCAAGTAGCTCGTTCCCATTGGATTATAACCCAATATGTAATCGACTTGTGATTTTGCGAACTTGAAAATCTGCGATGGGTCCAGTGTCCCGTGATCGCATTGCAGCCGTTGCTTGGAGGCTTGAAGATGGTCAGAGTAAGCTGTGAGAAGAAATGCTGCGGTTGAGACGTATTGCATGTTGTTCCATTGCCGGACGTAAAGTAAGCCGCCTGGGGTCCGTCGCACGTTCGTCACGTTATTCTTGTTAAGGCAGGCACAGAGGTAGTACTCTGCCCTGGAACGGTATTCTTTAAGGATTTGTTGGTGTTTTTTGGACCTTTTTCCGGCTAGCAACTGCGAAGATAAGAAATTCAAATTATTTATCAACTACAAATTCTGGCTCGTAAAATCATAAAAAATTAAACACACAAAAATAATAATAATATATAATCTGTATATAATTGTCATAGTAATTTTCGGGGATTCTCGGATGAGAGATTGGTTTGTGTGTATACATATTTTTTTATTTTATCATTCAATATTAAATTGGTAATAAATTAATCTATTTTATTAAGGTAGAGTTTAGAATTTCACATGTTATGAGTTTGAAAGATTAATTCAAGTTTAAGAGATTTGTTAGGATATGCTTCTTTTTCTCTTTTATTTGCCTTCTAATAAGCCCATAATTTTTTCAATTTTATCATTCAATATTTATTTTATTGAATATTAAATTTCTTAATCTCTATTATTTTTATTTATTCTAATTTTAAAAATGACCCAGTTACCCCGGGTCATTTAGAAATCTTTGTTTTAAAATTAAATTAATGAAATTTTATTTTACCAATAACTTTCGTGGACAAGTATATAATGGAACGAGATAAAAATGCTTCGATGACCAAATTAATAAAATTTTAAATTGTTTTGATATAATATATACAGGGACAAAAATGTGATGATATTAATTTCCTTAATCATTACAAATTATTAGTTGAAATATGATTAGTGAAATTGAAGGTGTAAATGAGGGGAAAGAAAGTCAGCATATATATTTGTACGGACCGTAGAAGCGATGAGTTGAACGCCGGCATACTTGACATCCCAGCTAAATTCTGTGATGGCCCAAGTGATCCCACCAAAACCCGGAGCATTCTCTAACACGTAATTCAAATAACCTTCGTCGCCGGAGGCCTTGTAGAGCCATAGACCTGCCCATAGCAACTCGTCCTTGTACCCACTCACCGACGTGTAGTGCCCCTTCGCCACCTTAACACTCTCATCGTATTTCCCTCTGTACTTGTCACCAAACTCAAACAACTGCAACACAACCCAAACCCAATTTTTAATTCATTATTATTTTACTTTATTTTCTCTCTCTCTCTCTCTATATATATATATATACAATACAACTAAAATTAGCTAAACGCATTCTATGAGTTTGGTAACCCTAACCGTTCGATCTATTATCTACAAAAAAACAACTCGAACCTTTAAATAAATTTATTTCTTAGTGATTTTGGTGGAGAGTGCAGTGCACCTACCATGCAAAGCAACCCTAATTAATTAACTTACTTGTTCTGCATGGCGCAATAGTAGGTGGGAATAATGTGGGTTTGTTTTCCTAAACACAATCGACGCTGCCGCCATTGCCGCCGCCGTCTCTCCTGCTATGTCTGATCCCGGGTTGTTCTCGTCAACCTTGTAGGCTTGCCGTGACGTTGTCATGTCCTCCGGCCGCTGCCAACAGTAATGATCGGTGTCACCATCTCCCACCTGAAGATTTTTCAATTTAACATGCATACATATATATGTGTGTATTCTAGCTCGATCAGATAGAGTAATTAATCGATTCATGCTTTATTTTATGGGTTTCCCCCCCGCTTTCCAAATTCAAATGCTTGAACTACTTGCCTCGGCCCATAAGACATGGGGGTGGGTATGAGCTTTGATGAAATAATCTGTTCCCCATTTGATTGCCTCTAGCGCGTGTTCATACTCTCCGGCATCGGAAATCTGCTCGCTATATTCTATAACAGACCATGACAGCATTGTTATGGTGAATGCCATTGGCAGGCCGAATTTGACGTTGTCCCCAGCATCGTAGTAGCCTCCGACCAAGTCCACCTGATAACATGTATATATATATATCGGAACAAATTAGCTTTCCAAAATCAAACACAGAGACATATATATATATATATATATATATATATATATATGAAAAAACTGCATCCAATACCAAAGGGCAGAAAAAGAAGAAAAGAATGGAACCCTGTAAGGAAAATATATGTTATAGCTAGTATGAGTATATAGATATAGATATGGAGGTGATGGGTTTAATCGTGACTTTACTCCTTGTTCCAGGCCATCGGTGAGGCCGGAATGGTGTCGCCAAACGACTCTTTGATTGTATGGTAACCGACCGGAGCGTTGCGACTCGAAATAGAGGAGGCTTTTCGAGAGAGCTTCACCATAGTTGAAAGATTGGCGTGAGGGCAAAATGGTAAAGAAAGAGAGCAGCCAAGTGCAGAGTCGAATAAATTTCAAGTGTCTAAACACTTTGTGTTGCTTATTTGCCTTCTCCATTTGCTCCTTGCGTCTTTCTCACTCGAACTATATATCGACGTATATGGCGATTCAATTGTAGTCCTGGAGACTTTTGTATCGCCTCCCTGTTTTTTTGTCGAATGTATTTATATCAAGTTTGTTATCATGTTTTAAAAATATTTTTAAGAAAAGATAGTTATTTTATTATTTTAAGTTAGTTATTTCTTTGTATTTTTATATTGTTTTGATATAATATGCTAAAAATAATTTTAAAAAATAAAAATAAAAATGAAAATAAAATATTATTTCAATATATTTTCATACAAAAAAAACACTTTAAAAAATAATCGTTATTATAATATTAAACATGCTCTTCATTGGATAAATATCTCAATTCCGGATTTGATCGGGATAAACCCATAATTTGCCAAAATTTTAACACTATATATAATAATAATAAAAAAGAGTATATTAGTTTTTTATTGTTTTTTAACGATAAAATTACTTAATTACTCAAATAAAATATAAAAATAAAACGGATAACTTCATGCTTTTAGTCTTTTCATTTTCCTAGCACAATAAAAATAAGTAATTATCCGTAATGGAAAAATCTATTAAACAATCTTCTAGGGACTTTTCAATCTTTTTATCATGGTTTTCTTGTTAATATTATGTTTACTCAAAGATATTTTTGTATTTGAAAAAATATTAAATAATTTTCATCCCTTTCAATTTTTCAGCTTTCAAATGTGATTTTTAATGTTTTGATTTCTATTTTTCTATTTGATATAATTTTTATTTTTATTTTACAATTTTATCATCCTTGTCGCGACGGTGTTTTTTTCGTGCGGACTTCCCAAGATAGGTGAGGTGCATGGAAAAAATATTTTTATAACCATAAAATTATGATTATAATTTTCAAGAGTCATCACTTAGTATTAAGGTCATTAAAAAACCTAATGGTTTGTGAGAGTCTGAGTAAGAGAACTTGTTGTGCAGGGAATAAACACACCACCTCTAGTGCAACCTACCTAAGGTAAGCTGTATTATTGTGTAATTGTTTTTCTAGATCAAATTATTGGCCTGTTCTAAAGTTCAAAGTAGATCTTTCTTCGTGAGAGAATCTCTATCTCGTTGTGTCAAAAACTTAATTGTTCAAGGTCCAAATATTAGTACTTCATTTATTGTACCTTTAATATCTAAGGTTGTATTTTACAATATAGTCTTACACCATACATATTAAAGTCTACAAGTAAATAAAATGAACAAAATGGTTGTTGATTTTTATATTTTGGTTGAAATCTAACGAATAATCATAAACTAGTTATGATATCTTTTTTGCTCAGAAAATTTCATGATGCGATCGTATGCACGAAAACAAAAAATATATTTTGTAAATGAGGATTTATATGTTTCACTATTTTTCAGGCTGGGTCTGACCCAATCAAATGAGTCTGTCCAACCATGTTGGGTTTGGGCTTGGATGAAACGGGTCCATCCTGAAGAGAAGCCAAAAACTTTTTTATGTGAACAACACCAAAAGTGAAGAAGGGAGAGGAAAGTGGAGGATATTACCTGGCGTGGAGTAGTCCAGTGTGAAGAGGAAGCTTTGATAGTGGCTGTGTTGGCGTCGTTGGTGGCAGTGGTGGTCGGAGTTTGCCAAAAAATGTAAGAAACTATGACAGTTGCAATCATGAGGGAGGAAAAAAGAGAGAAGATGGCCGCCTTGGATTTTTCTACAGTGTAAGGGAACTTTACTGTTGGCTATAAAAGGTGCTGGTGATGGAGATGGTGGCAGCGGCAATTGGAAAATACAAAGGAAATGCCGACGAAACAAAAAAACTAGGGAAATGACTGTTTTATTTTGAATTTTGGCTTTCTATTTCTCCTTCTTCTGGTCATAGATTTCTCCTCTATTTATAGCTGGTGAAAGAGGTTAATCTTGTTTTTATTGGAGTAAAATTAAGTCATTAGTTCAATGCATTAACATCTCAACCGTTGGCTCAAAATAGATGTCCTGAACTATCAAATTTAAGAGATATAATAGATTGTCTGAATTGACAACTTTAGGGCTGAATCATTTCGTGTGTGGTGTTATTCAACTATAACTGAACATACCCTGGTATAGTCAAGAATCAAAAGATCATTCACGTGCATGTTTTGTCAAATTTAATTAAGGATAAAGGTATTAAATGCACCTGCAAAGTTGGTAGAAAAACAAGATTTTCAACAAAATTTTAGGAAGAAAATGAATAGTGACCACACGACGCGTCGTCTTCTCCTTTCTCTTTCTTTCACTACTAAAGTTCAATTTAATCCTTTATCTTATGATTGCTCTGATAATGGACACAAAACTGTTAGTTTAGGGAATAACCCAAAAATAGGTTATAACAATCCTTAAATATTTTTTCCTAACAAATTTGATCTTCATTCCTTTAATTGCTATTTTTTTCAATTTGATAATTTCTTAAATTTATCTATTTTATTTCATCTTTCAACACTAAATTGGTTAAGAGTTGAGTTTTTTTTTTTAGCCTAAGTCTATAATTCACGGGTTGTGAGTTTAAATATTAACTAGGGTTTAAGAGGTTTGTCCGAATTTGCTTGTTTTTTTTTTAAGTTTTCCTTTTTAAAAATCCTTTTCTAATTTCATTATATACGCAATTGGATATTGGTCTATATTATTTTTATTTATTTGCTTTCTATAATTTTTCTCATAAATTTTAAAAATAACTCGGGTTATTTAGACCTTTTATTTGTCATTCTTTGTTAAACTTACTTTGACAAAATTTTAGTTTTTTTTTTATCGTTCAATATTAGATTAGTTGGAAATTATTGTTTTTTCAGTTCCATCCTTCAAGGTTGGGTAATTTTTGTATTTGACTTCATGATTTTTTTCGATTTCCTTTCTATTTGTTTAGTCTAGTCTCATTACTTACACTGTGAGTTGGAAGAGTTAGCTTGGGTTGGGTAGGGTTTTAATTTAGGGTGTTCTTCATTTAATATTTCTTACTTCCATTCTTTTACACTAGACAATTTTAGAATTAAGCTTCGTAATCTTTTCCAATTTGGTTTCTATTAGATTATCTTATTTTCACAATTCAAGTAGTAGAGTTTGGATAACTATTCCAGTTTGTGGGATTTTTATAATTATTTTTTCATTGCTTATTATGGTATCATGATATGACTTTGCATATTTGGCACGATCACTTAAGTTAAATCAAGTCAAGTTTTTTTTCCTCTTTTTTTTTGTTTTATTGGCTAAAATCCTAACTTTTTTTTGGTGACCCTTTTTATTTGTTCTTATTATTTATTTTTGTTTATATTGCTCTATTAACTATTGTTGTTTTTTTAATATGTAATTAGATTATACCCTTTGTTTCTTTTTAGTCAGGTATGTGCCATGAGTTTTTTTTTTAAAAAAAACATTCTTATGTTGCCCAAACATTTTTTTTACCACTAAATACACATGTTTTAGCCAGTGGTATAGTATGGGCCTATGAATCTAGTTATCCATAATTATCATACAATAAATAATATATATTTTATTAATTGAGTCGTTATCTTATATGATTGCAATTAGATCTCATGGGCGGGTTAGGTTGAACAAGTTTGGATAAGTCATTTTCAACTTGGATTGTTTTGTGATCCTTCATATATAGATGGATTTTAACCCAAGTCATTAGATTTAGATGGGTTTAGGTTCACCCATGGATTATTTCCTGACATTTTATTTTATTAATAATTAACATAGAAGACACACACACACACACACACACACATATATATAAACAACATAGGATATTTAAAGTGTAATGTACTTATTGCTAAATTGTCATTGCATCACTTCTTGATCTCTAGAGAATAACATTGTAATTCTTAAAAAGAAAACAAAACACACAATAACTTTTTTAAAGATATAAAAAAAAATTCAGTTAGAGGAGAAATAATATGCATGGATTCATCTTTATATGAAAATTATATCTTAAGAAGAGATGAGATGGGAGCTAGGCCAAACATATTATTCTTTTTTATATATATACAATATGAAAATATAGTTATTAAGATATAACTAATAATGTCATATATAACATTTAAGAAACATTATAAAATAACAGTTGTTTGCGACTGAATATTAAACTACAATGTACGCAAACAAGTTACAAATATAATGAGTCTAAAAACTCTTATGGTAAAACAATTTCATATAGTATTCAGTTGAAAATATGCAATAACCTTTTGTCATGAAAAAGTACCTAATATTAATTATAATTTTCTTTTTAAAATTAATTCTAGTTTCAAATAATTATTTGAATTAATTTCTTACTAAAATTTGTTCTCAAACCACTTCACTTTTTTAATTAATTTGAGACATAATTAATATTGTAATAAGTTGCAGGATTTGTTTTTCTTCTTGCCTAATTTTATTTTTTTATTTCAAATATTTTGGAAGAAATAGTAGTCAAACAAAATCTCAATTGAGAATTTATTTAAATTTATTGAGATTATATAAAATATAATGAATTAATAGTTAATATTAATTCAATTCTAAGAGAATTCAAAAGGAGTTTCAAAGCTACCAATTTTATTTTGTTTTTTCTTTTTAAAAACAATTATATCTTTGTGTTTTTTTTATTAATTTTTGCGCTGACATAATTATGAAATTGGAATTCTAGTGGAAAAAATAATAAAAAGAATGAGGACCACAATGTAAAATAAAAAGAAAATACATGGTAAATCTTAAAGTTTTTAGAATTTTAATTATGTTTCAAAAGTTTATTTTTCATTCATTTGGTTTGAGAGAAGACATAAAATTTTTCCAGAAATAAGAAAAAAAATTAAGAAAAAGTTATCGGCTAACCACAACTTAATTTCTTTTTTATCATTCTTTTTGTAATTTTATCCTTTAACATTGGGTTAGTTGAGAATTGAGATTGATAAGTTCTTTCTTAATTTGTTTTCTATTGGGTTATTGTGATCTCATAACCTAGATAACAAGTTCAGAAAGTTAACCCAAGTTTACTCAAATGATTTTTTTTCTATTTTTTGAATTGATTATTTTTTTCATCATTCAACATTAGATTGATTGAAAATTGACCTTCATAATTTATTTTAATTTCCTTTATATTGTTTTATCAAGTTCTTATAACTGAGATGACAGTTTGGCAAGTGAATATAGGTTACACTAAGTTATAGACTTGGCAAGTTAATACAGGTTAATCTAGGTCGTAGATTTGGAAGTTAACATGAATTGACCTAGGTTAATCTAATATGTAGTCGTCTTAGTATTTCTTAAAAAATATTATATTCAATATGTCACTTTTTCAATATTTAAAAAGATGTCGTCCAATAGACATTAAGGTTTAAGTTCATGATTATAAACAAATTTCAGCTAGAAAAATATTAGTAATACTTAGACATTCTCTTACATTAAAAAAGAAGTAGAATTTGATATGTTAACGTCTTAATATTTAAAAAATATATCATCCATTGTGTATCGGGTTTTGACTATATGATTGAATTTGTTTTAGTTAGAAAACATGCTAGCAACGTCTAATTTTATATATATATATATATATATATAAACTAATTTAACTATAAATTAGCACAAACCAATCATATCGTATTAAGTAGTTTCAATGATCCACTATAAAAATTTATTCAAAACATAATATTTGTTCAAGTGAAAATAAAGCATATAAAGTTCAATTCTTAATGATATAGATAAACAAACCTAATACGAAAGAGGTTCAAAATATTCATCATACTCTAATGTTGGATGTGCGAGAGGTTAGTTGTTGTCTATACAATCGAAGTCTATCACATAAATAAATGTGTCAATAAAGGAGTAAAGGTGCATCAATTGGCTCACCAAATTTGCTACTCTATTTTTTCCTCTTCCATATTAGTGGTGAGTTTCATCCATTAGTTTTTGACAGTTACAAGTGATTGTTAAAAATAAAGAAATGTCAATGGGTGATAATCTTGGAAAGTATAAAAGATAAGACCAATGTTGGCGATGGTGATGAAGATGAAGGTTATGCAAATATTGGGTTAATTGCAGTATTTTTTACACTCATTGTCGTGTAAATAGAAAGGTTTGTAATGCGATCATTAATATTATTGTTTGTGAATAATCTCTTATTGCAATATGAATCATTATAATTATAGTGATTTTATATATTTTTTCAAAAAACTTTTTTCCCTAGTGACCTTATATTTAATCTAGACTCATTAATCAAACATAAATGCCTTTTAAAGATAACAAATGATATTTTATTAATAAAATAAATATTATATATATGCAAATAAATATTATATGTAACCAATAAATTGAATATAAAACACATACACTATTAATTTATCCTTCACACCCTCTAATGCCATATCAATCCATATAATGATAATGACTTGGTGAAACGATTTGAAAGATGTTTTTAAAAGAACACATGCTTTGTTTAAAGAGAACCGGCCAGGTCCAATCAATTCTCTTGCCGAGTTCAACTTGTCTCTATTATTAAAACCTCATGATCTCCTATGGCTTTCACTGCACTTGGAAATCCCTGCCTGTCTTTAGTCGGGTTCGTCGTATCCGAATTGATTGGACCCATGAATAAACCCATGCTGGATTAAAGAGAACCGGCAAGGTGTGCAGCTTCGGGGAACGAGTTAAGATACTATAGCCCAACTCACTGCCATATATTAGCAACTCAATATGACGATGTAAAGATTGTGGTGATGTAAACTAGCTGGACATTATTAAGGTTCTCACGACTCTCTCTTTCTCTCTCATAAATTATTTTCTTGTTTTTGTATCGTTTTAATAAAATATATTCTAAATTACTTTAAATTAAAAAATAATCTCAATCCTCCGATCAAACGAACTTTTGCACTCTTGTTCAACCGGAGGCAGCAATCCCATCACTGTACCCTGCATTACCTATCGCCCTGGAATTAGCAAACCTAAGCATCATCTTCAAGTAGGCATCCCGTAGCCAAACAAAAAGCTTCTTTGGAGAAGACATTTTCAAGATTTTAAGCTCTGGCTTGACCTTGATCCGCCACGTAAACCTCCTCCTCCTCCTCCTCCTTGATGTAGTTGTACCGGAACCCAGCTCCACTGGGCGATTACTCTGAATCCGACCTCACCCATTTATCCTCTCGTACCCTCTCCTGCTCCAGTACCCTTTCACCTTCCTGTACATCCTCGCAGAAACACCTTCCATACACCCCCTTGTGTATGTGTTTCCGATTTTTTCGGTTTCTCTCTTAATTTTTTTGCAGTTTATGCGAGAGAATTAAGGGGCAAAGAGAGGAAGGAGGCGGCTGGTTGAAAGTTGTATACAACTATACAAGCACATGTTAGTAATTTAGTAGATGAAGAAGATTGTATACTGGAATACTACTCGGGTTGTCTACTTTATTGAAAGATTAGCATGGCCTTTATATAGCCAAGCATTACAAATGCATGCCACAGGTGCATGTCTGACGAAATCAACAGAAATGCAAACAAACTCGTAACAAACTACGCTAACAGATTTGTGCACTTATACGTGTGCAGTACAAATTTGTTATTTATTTTAACTGACTTCTTACTCCTTCATTCCCTCCCTTAAACTAAATGCTATTGAGCAATTAGTTTATATTAGTAGAAGCAACTTCGCATACTCCCAGCAACTTCCGAAGTGTCAGAAAAACATCAAGCTTTAATGGCTTGGTCATTATATCTGCGACTTGATCTTGACTTGCACAGTGATACAAGGCGATTGTGCCTTCTCTGGTAAGATTACGTAAGAAATGGAACCTTACGTCAATGTGCTTGCTCCTCCCATGCATGACCGGATTTTTGGACAATTTTATCGTTGAACTATTGTCACACATTACAGTCATACACCCTTTATCAGACTGTCCCATTTCCTTCAAAATTCTCTGCACCCAGATTCCTTGACACACACATACTGCTGCTGCTACAAACTCAGCTTCTGTTGTTGATAAAGTCACAATTGGCTGTTTCTTTGAGCACCAAGAAACAGCACTAGAACCCATCATGAAAACGTACCCCGATGTACTTTTCCTGTCATCCATATCACCAGCATAGTCGCTATCTGTGAAAGCTATCAACTCTCCATCTTCCCCCCTCCTGTAGTGAATCCCATAATTCACAGTACCCTTTAGGTATCGAAGTACTCTTTTGGCTGCCTGTAAGTGAATCTCCATTGGTCTAGCCATGTACCTGCTTATAAGACATGTCACAAACATCATGTCTGGTCTTGTGGCTGTCAAATATATCAGGCTGCCCACCAATTGTTTATAGTGTGTCTCATCAATTGGTTTCCCCGATCCATCTCTACTTATCTTACTTCCTGGGACTATTGGACTCCCCACTGAATTACTGTCCAACATGCCAAATCTTTTCAAAACTTCCAACGCATACTTCCTTTGACATATGTAGATGCCGTCAGATTTTTGCAAGACCTCGATTCCCAAAAAGAATCTCATTTTCCCCAAATCGGTCATGTCAAACTCTCTCAGCATAGAGTTTTTAAACTCAGATAACATTGCTTCGTCATTTCCGGTAAAGATTAAATCATCGACATAGATACTCACAATGATAATCTTTCCTTCTTGATTTCTTCTTGTAAACAAGGTCTGTTCGCTTTCACACCTTTGAAATCCTTCACCAACAAAATGGGCTTCAATCCGACTAAACCAAGCCCGTGGAGCTTGCTTCAACCCATACAGCGCCTTGTGTAGCTTGTAAACTAGATGTTCACTGCCTCTTTTTTCATATCCTCTTGGTTGTTCTACGTAGACATCTTCGTTTAGCTCACCATGAAGAAAGGCCGATTTGACATCTAACTGATTTATTATCCAGTTTTTGTGTGCGGCCATTGCAATGATCATCCGAACTGTATCCATCCTTGCTACCGGTGCAAAGACTTCTGTATAATCCACCCCATATTTTTGAGAGTACCCTTTGGCTACCAACCGGGCCTTGTATTTATCTATTTTCCCACTCTCATTGTACTTCGTTTTGTAAATCCACTTCACCCCTATCTTCTTTGCTCCGAGTGGTAATTCAGTGAGAGTCCACGTTTTATTCTTCTCAATGGAATCAATCTCATTTTTCATGGCCATCCTCCAGTCAGAATTCTTCACTGCTTCTTCAAAAAATATTGGGTCTGCTGACAGCATGAAAGCCATATTTGTCTCATCCCCGTGCAGCCCATCAATCTCGTTCAGCCCATCAGCCACATCCAGCCCATCAGTTACATTCAGCCCATCACCCATGTCCAGTTCATCTATCTCCGGCCCATCAACAATCCCAGCTATACCCAGCTGATTTCCCCCGTGTTCTTCACTACCGACATAATCCCTCATCCACACTGGAGGGTGTCGTTGCCGTGTCTGTCTTCTCAACCTTGATTGCTGAGTTTCAGCAATTTCATGTTGTTCCCCACTGATTTCTACTTCATCCCTTCTCGAACTCCCTTCTCCTCTGTGAATTTCACCTGATTCTTCACAGCCTTCAACAGTAGCAAACCCATCTGTCAGAGCACCATCTTCGTTGATCCCACCATTTTGTTGAAGATCATCAACCAATCTTCTCTCTTCTTGCCCTTCAAGCTCATCATCGTCAGATATCCTGTGTTCATTCTCATCACCCCATTGCAATTCTGCTACTGTGTATTCACCATGGTCTTCACCCCATTGCCACTGTTCTTCTTCTTCGAAGATCACGTCTCTACTCACTATGATTTTCTTGGCAATTGGATCATAGAGTCGATAGCCTTTTGACTCCTCACTGATCCCCAATAAAACACATGCTATACTCCTACTGTCAAGCTTTGTCCTTCGTTCTGCAGGGACATGAGCGTGTGCCTTGCATCCAAACACTCTGAAATGAGCCACTGTGGGTTTGATGTTGCTCCAAGCCTCCTCCGGGGTGATGTCCTTGACAGCCATAGTGGGACACCTGTTAAGAACATAAATTGCCCATTTCACAGCCTCTGCCCAGAATGCATGTGGGATGTGTTTATCAGACAACATCGAGCGGACCATATTCATGACCGTTCGATTTTTCCTCTCGACGACACCGTTTTGTTGTGGTGTGTAGGGGGTTGTCATCTGTCTTCTAATTCCATTGTCTCTGCAGAAGCTATTGAAATCATTTGAAACAAATTCCCCCCCTCTGTCAGTGCGAAGACACTTAACACACAGTCCCGTTTGTTTCTCAGTCATGGATTTAAAGTTTCTAAAGCAATTAAAGGCTTCTGATTTCTCCATTAAAAAATACACCCAAGCCTTCCTGCTATAGTCATCTATGAACAATAGAATATACCTCTTGTTGCTGTTGGATGCAGGGGTGATCGGTCCACAGATGTCAGCATGTACAAGCTCCAGCCTTTGTGTTGCTCTCCAATTGCTTTGTTTTGGGATGGGATCACGGCTTTGTTTACCATTTATGCAGTCAGTGCATGTTGTATTTGGGGCTGTCAGCTGTGGGAGTCCATGCACCATGTTTCTACTGCATAATGTTTTCAATCCAGTGTAGCCCAAGTGTCCATACCTCCTGTGCCAAAGATGACACAATTTCTGAGCTCCTGTGTGGAAACAAATCTCAGTTGATTCTTGACTGGATGGGACAATATCGGGAAACAGAATAAACATTCTGTTAATGCTCATATCAGTCTGGATTATTAAGCCTCTTCTTGGGTGAAAAACTTTGCACTTTCCTCCCTTGAACAAAATGTCCAGTCCTTTTTCTTGTAACTGGCCTATGCTGAGCAAATTATTTCGCAAGTCTGGAACGTAATACACCTCCTGGAAAATGTGACTGATCCCATTTATTATCAATTTCACACTTCCTGTTCCCATGACATTAATCCTTGTATTATCTCCAAGCTTCACAGAGTGCCGAAATGATTCATCCAAGTCTGTGAGCATGGAGTGATCTCCACACATATGGTTAGAGCACCCCGAATCCAAAAACCAGGCATCTTCTCTTCTGGCTTGATGCTTTTCTACGTAAGCCATCAGTAGCATTTCATCTTCATTACTGAGCTCTGCATAGAATGATTCTCTATTCCCCGAAGGACATTCCCATTGGAAATGCCCAAGTTGACGACATCTGTAACATTGCACCGTTGATTTATTGAAGTCTGATCGTCCTCTTCCTCTTCCTCTTCCTCTTCCACGGTAAGGAAAGCGACCACGACCTCTGCCTCCTTCAAATGCACCTCTGCCTCCTTCAAATGCTACTTTTAAAGCCTGTTCTTCCCCCTTTCTTCTGGTGAATTTTTGCTCATGAACGATTAACGAGCTCTGCAGCTCATCAATGGTGAGGACATCAATATCCTTTGACTCTTCGATGGAGCATACAACATAGTTGTATTTTTCTGTTAAGGAGCGTAAAATCTTTTCCACTACCTTAACATCTTGCACATCTTCACCATAAGTCCTCATTTTATTCGCCACTGTCATCACTCTTGAAAAATACTCTGTCACTCCTTCACTGGTCTTCATTTCCAGTGTTTCAAAGTCTCTGCGGAGAACTTGAAGATGAGACCTCTTTACCCGTGCATTCCCCTCAAACTTCTTCTTCATTGCATCCCAAATACTCTTGGCAGTGTCCTTCTTGAGAATGGTATCAAGAACAGTCCGATCAATTGCTTGGAAGAGGTAGTTTTTTACCTTCAAATCTTTCAACTTCATTTCATCAGTTTTCTTCTGCTGAACATCCGTCTGTGCTGCGCCATTTGCAGGTTCACTGTATCCAACCTCCACCAATTCCCACATCTCCTTGGATCGAAGGAAGTTTTCCATCAACATACTCCAATGGTCATAGTGACCATTGAAACGAGGTATTGCTGGCTGAACAAAATTACTGCCTTCTGTTGTCATCTTGATACAAGTTCTTGACAGTCTGCTGCTTGATTTCTGGTGAGGTGTGTTTTTAGGGAGAGGCTTTTTTTAGGGAGAGGCTCTGATACCACTTTGTTAGTAATTTAGTAGATGAAGAAGATTGTATACTGGAATACTACTCGGGTTGTCTACTTTATTGAAAGATTAGCATGGCCTTTATATAGCCAAGCATTACAAATGCATGCCACAGGTGCATGTCTGACGAAATCAACAGAAATGCAAACAAACTCGTAACAAACTACGCTAACAGATTTGTGCACTTATACGTGTGCAGTACAAATTTGTTATTTATTTTAACTGACTTCTTACTCCTTCAGCACACAAGTGAAACACGCCTGCAGAATTTCATTAGAATCGTAAAATTGGCCGGACGTGGGATTTCATTTTTCATTAGTTTGATTTTATGATTTTGACCGATTTTAATGAATTTTATCTGATTTAACGGAATTTTATCTTTCTATCAGGCTTGTTAATTCTGTTTCGTTCTCACCGGAAAATTTCGTGCCATTAAAAAAATCGAGACGAAACGGCGTCGTTTTCGTCTCGGTTTAATTTCGACCTGTTCTAGAAATTCCAGCTAAATTCCAACCGGAATGTCTCGGTACTGTTCCGGCTCAAAATCATAATATTTATTTTATTTTAGAACATTTTACTATCATAATATTTTGGAATTTTAGAGATGTTTCTAATTTTGAGATTATGTTTGTTTGACTTTGTGTTTGTATTGTATAATTTAAAGTTAATTTATCTTTAATTTAAATTATAGTTGTTAAATTAATATTTTAATTTTTTTCATATATATATAATTAATTATATATGAACAGTACAAACCCGAAGCGGCACGTCAAAACGCTCCGAAACCGAAACGTTCCGTTCCAATAGAAAAACCGGAACGGCAACCAAAACGGCGATCAGAACGGTATTGACAACCTTGCTTTCTACTCGATTTACCAAGTATAATTTTACAAGTCAAACACAATTTTGACAACAATGGTTTCAGTTTTTTGAGTCATTGGTAAAATTAAAGAGAAAAGGTGAGAGTTAGTGTGAAATTGGTTTAACGTTTAATTATTGGACATTATGGACTAAATTATAAACAGTGACCAAATTAGAGGATTCAAGCAATCCTATTAGGGACGATATCAAAAGCAATACAAACTTATAGGGACTATAATGTAAAGCTCAGAAAATTCCAGGACAGAATGGAATTATTAAAACCGACGTAGTCTTACCAGCAAAAAAAAAAAGAGCAAAATAGAGCTGAAACTAAAACATCGTCTCATTTTCTTCTTTTTTTGGAATAATAATATAAATTATATTATGGGTTTCACTTAGCAGCTTAAATTTTTAGATAATATGATTCCTTAACATGTCTTGTTAACCTAGCGGTCACGAGTTCGAATTTTATCACACTCATTTTATTTGATATAAATCAAGCATAAAGTAATATGAATCTATTCAAGTTTCAAGCCCAAATAGCTTTCACTTGAGGGGGGTGTTGAAGAATTATATAAATTATATTCTAGGGTTTCATCTAACAGCTTAAGTTCTTAGATGAGTTACTTATTAGAGTTTTATTGACTTAGCGGTAACGAGTTTGAATCTTACGATACTTATTTTATTTGATAAAAATCAAATACAAGGTAGTATAAACTTGTACAAATTTCAAGTCCAAAAGATTTTCACTTGGAGGTATTAAAAAATAATATAAATTATATTCTAAGATCACCTAACAATTTAAATTTTTAAATGAGATGATTATTTAACATTCTTGGTAACAACAATCAGGAACTCCAGCCTCGGATTTTGCCAATCACAGAACAGAAATCCAAGAAATTTATCCCTAAAATACTGCCCCGAATAATTCTCCAACCCATGATTCCAGCTTTTCTCTCCCCGTCTCATCGCCGCCCAAGACCACCGCCATCCGCCAAATCTTCACCTCCACTCAGCCTCTCAATACACAGCCACCCATTTTCCTCCTCAAAACAAGGAGAGAAAAATCTCAGTAGAATCCATTTTTCCAGCTTTTCTTCCACCCGACAGTAACAAGCCACCAGCCTTGCATAATCAAAAACCATTTTTCCCATTATCTTCTTTTCACAGAGCCACCAATCATATATGTTCCTCACAGTTTCCTATCATCTCCACCTTTCCATGGCAACCCTCACAGACCACCAAACCCGTACCACCTCTGGCCATAGCTTCTTCACTTTGAAGCTCTTCCTCACCTCTCCATAGTCACTACAAAAATATTTTTGATAGAAAATTAATAATAATTACATGTAATAATAGTAATTAAAAAAATTAACTCAAACAACTTCTTTTTTTTTTAGTATTTAAAGATTATAGGAGAAGTTATTAGATATTATTTTATATTTAAATATAAATTAATCAATTATTAAATTAATAATAAATTAGATTTTATTTTATTTTGTCTTATTTTATTTAAAATTATAATTTATATTTAAGTCAACTTGTTAAATAATAATTATTGGTCAGAAATTAAAAAAGAATTAATCAAGTGGAACTTCATTGTAAATATATTTTATAAATCAAGGACTAGAATGTAATTAATATAAGAGATTATAGTTGTAGACCTAAAAATATCAAGTAGAGAACTGATTGAATAAATTTCTAAAATGATCCTAAGGTAATATATATGATATTATTTAAGATGCAAATTAATATTTTATCATTTATAGAGTTCTTAGATTGTTTTACAAATAGAATGTTAGGATTCTTATCTCCTAAGAAAATGATGAAAAAAATACATTACATAATCACCTAAAATACAAAATAAAATGCTAGCACTTTAAGATATCTTCTCTTATAAAAAAGTTTAGGATATTTCTCAATGGTGACTGTGTAGAAGCCAAACACTTGAATGATTTGTGGTTTGCGACAAATCAGTCTCAAAACAAATATTCAAAGTTAAAAGAACATATAATATTTTAATAATCTTTGTATAAACTCTAAACAACTCTAGATCTATTTAACAAGATCCCTGGAACTCTTGAAAAAAAATGAAATTTATTGTTTCCATTATGTATATGTATCTCAAGAAACTGAATAGGTCAACTACCAAGTCATTCTAGTCAACCTCATATTTCAATGCCCTTCTTATGTCATAAATCTCCAATTCTAAATCACAAAAACTTGCAACTCAAGTTTCCTCTCAACAACCTCTAATTTACTACAAATTCTAGTTGAAGAAACACCAAAATTACAATTCAATTTCAGTTGTTTACATAAAATTAGGAACTAAAATTTGGTTGTGTAAATTCCTTATAGACTCACGCGCTTGATTTTAGAAAATTCATCTTCACATAAATTCCACATGAGAGATTAATATGATTAGGTTTTCTATTAAAAATTTAAATTTTTCTTGCAAACTCACGCGCTTCATTTTAGAAAATTCACATGGCGAGTGTGAGCTAAACGCATGCCATGTGACCCAGTCAAATTTAATAGCATTTTTTTGCCTAAAGATTAATATAATACTCTAAATGAATGTTTAGTCATTTAAGTGTTTGATTTTGTGTAAATTGGTGATTTTATTCATAGCTTTATTTATATATATTGTGAGTGTTCAAATATTTTCAATAACATTCTCAAAATAAAAACTAAAGATAAAGATTTAAAAATGATTTATTTATTAGGTGTGACTTTATTCTAGGATGATATACAATATTTTTCATAAATGAGATATAATGTATTATTGAATTAAGTAAGTGTCATGGCTTTTAAACCTTTACAAACTACCCAAAATAAATGGGTCAAAGTCCAATTCAATATTTACCATCTTTATAGGTTTAACACCTATTTTAGAAAGTCATTAAAAAAATATTTTTTTAAGGGATTCGTGTCAAAATGTGTTTGCATGGTCAAATCAACAAGTCCCTTTTAAAAAAAAAAAAAAAGGGACTAATGTCATTTTTTTTGGAATGACCTAATTTACAAGTTATTTTACAAGTTTTTATGAATGGCCTAACCAAAGAGAAAGGATTGACATAAGAAAATTAATACATGGTTAAATAAAAAAGTCTTCTATTTTTAAGGGTTGACAAACAGTTTCCATAAATAGTTATAAATAAATTAAAATAAGATTAGAAATTAATTAGGTTGTGCAATGGCAATTAAAGGATCATTTTAGAGGAAATCATAAGAAAGAATGTAATAAGAGTGACATTATGTTTTTTAAGCATAATTAACTTCTTACCTAAATCTCTAAAACCATTATTAATATTTAGGATTCTTGATTTTCTCTAAATATTAAGCGGTCACTTTAATATCTTTCACATATTTTCTATTTTATTTTGAAGTCTCATTTATATCAGGGTGACACCATGGTGTTACAAAAATAGTATTGGTTTATGTACCATGATAGGAGGAAACCATGATAGGAGGAAAGGTAGTTGAGATAAAAGGGACAAGATAGAAAAGAAAAGAAAGATGAAATTGTGTTTAATAGTAGTGTAAAAAGTAAAGATTGTTTTAGAATATTGTTTGGATGATGATCAACAAAATAGAACAAAATACACAAATATATATTTTACAAGTGTTATGTATGTTACTGTTTATCTCCTCTAACCAATCGATTAGTTATACATAGTTTGATTTTTTTTGCATGAAAAATATATATTTTACTAAAGACAATCTTTATTTTTTCATTCATTTTTTTTTATTAATGAGTCTATAGCAAAGAAAAAAATTGTGAAACAAAATTATTATTGAAAAAAATATTAAGAGAATACAATTATGAAAACTCATATTGCATTATAGTATTGTTTTTAAATATTTATGGTTAATGTTTTATTAAAACTAGATATTAATAAAAGTTGTTTGGATTCTGTCCTAGAGCAATAAAATTTTGTATCTTGAGGATAATAGGAAGAAGAATATATATTATTATTATTATTATTATTATTTAAATAAAATATATGTTATCATATTTGAGCTATAAAAGATAACTAAAACTAATATTTAAATGTTTGTAAAATAAAATATATGTTGAATTATCCTTGAGAGAATTCTATATGAATAAGTCATAGGTGTAAATGATTTTTAGACTGAAACCATCAAGTCATCTTTTATAAAAAAAATATTATATTTTGATCATAATTACACGTTGTCTTAATAAAATATAACAAACAAGCAATTATTAGGTATAACATATATCATACAAAGGTGTTTGAGTGATCAAAAGATGATTCATCACTCTAGATAAATTATAAAAAAATATTTTATTTGTTTATGAATATATTAATTGTTAATTTTTTACACAAAGTTGAATGATATTTAAAAAACATTTCAAATCTTATTCAAGAAACCAATAACTATAATGTTGAGAATAAATATAATTTAATAGACATAATCTATGCTTTAATGTTAAGTCCAAAAATTATTGATGAAAGGATAATAATTACACTGAAAAATAGTCACTTAAATCTTAGATCAAATCACATGACTTTTTTAATGTTTGAGAAATCATTACACATTGTTAAATATTACACTTAATTTTGAAATATAAATTGATCAATTTATTAAATCAATAATAGGTTAAATTATTTAAAAAAAATGTATTTCTATTTTGATTAGGTTTATGATTTATATTTAAGCCAACATGTTCAGAACTTGATTGTTAAAACACAATAAAAATCATTGGTAAGAAGTTAATATTATTTAAAAAAAATTCAAATCTAATTTCACATTCCACAATAGTTTCACAAGTAATATAGTTTGAGAAAAAATGATATATTTTTCTAATTCACTTTGACAAATACTCTCAGGATTATTCAAATATTTTTATATAATTCATATTATACTTAATATTTTCTCGTGTATTATCTTTGATTAGGATAATATACAGTCAAGACCAAAACATAATATTTCTAATATAAAATAACTTTGTGATTTCAAGTTTAGAAATCACTTTTATAATTATTATGTGAGACTTTTCATAGACATAACCTATCTTTTACCACATAATTTTCTTATACAAGTCAACTCAATATACATATTATATGACAAATATCTACTTATTAGTTTTAGATCTCGCCTCATATCTCAACTTATAATAAAAAAATATAAAGTGCTAAATGATTTTAATTAATGTACAATCTTAATAAAGTATTGACTAATAATATTTAATAACAATATTTTAATGCATTTTGAATAACATAATCTTTATTTTAAATTTATTAATCAAACATAAATAAATATATTTAGAAGCAAGCAAAGCTTTTGTTGATCAGGCAATTGTGATTTGAGCCCCAATCCATCTACAAAAACTTTGAGATTCGCTCTACTGTTTCCCAATTTCTGAAAGATAAAAAAAATCAAATAGAACTCCTGCAACACAAAGAGATTCATGTGGATTCCAAATGGAAAATAGGCAGATAGACGTAGAAAGTCTTGAATACTTACTAACCCATTAAACCCCATGAATCATGACTTGCTCAAGAACATTGCAAATCTTTTTATCAAAAGACTTTTTGGCAGAATTAAAAACATAGCACCGAGCAATTATGGCTAGAATTTCATATGGTGAAATCGTGGAACTGCATTTGGCCTATCGCGCAATTTAAAGCTCCCCTTCCTTCATTCTTCATTTCACTTACAGAAATTAATAGGTTTGGAGATTATCTCACCTGCTTGTTTACAGGCTCTGCCCATATCTCACCAGCTCCGGCATTGTTTATCCTCTAACCAGAGATCATGAGAGAACAAAAGAGAGAAAATCAAGAGATTAAATGGAGGGGGGGGGATACTTCAAGGAGCTGTGGGTCTGGCTATAGTGAGAGAGATGAGATGATCGTGTAAAGTGAAGGGTTCAAATGGTGAAATAAAATAGGTTTACAGGGTCAATTATTCGAGGAAAAAAAACTTTGGGTTTGTGTTTCTAGAACACATCTCTTTTACTTTTTAAAAAGAACATAAATTGGTCTGAAAAATACCAGAGATAAAAATAAATTTGGTCCATGTTTTCGGTGGTTCCCCCCCTTATATCACACTACATAAACTAAATTTAAGGTGGAGATGAGATGAGAGAATACAATATTTTTTTATTCTCAGTATATTAAACAATTCAAAAATATTTAAAATTTTAATTTTAAATAAAAAAACTTCAACTATCATAAAAACAAGTATCATGTTGCAACTAGTGGAACTGGATAAGAGCTTTAGTTTATATAATATAAAAGCTACCATAATTATCATATATAAAAAAAAAAAAAATAGTAAATATATTATCAAATAATTAGGGTATAATATGATATAAAGATAGTTTATTAGGAGAAAAACTCTAAAATACTTTTGAGTTTGTGATTTAATTAGAAAAATAAAAGTTCAACATAATTTTTGAAAATTTTATTTGTTTTCTTATAGTTTCTTAGCTACCAAACACAAAAGAGTAGAATTGTAGAATATATTATCACTTTATCTTATTAAACTTTAAAAAAAAATTATAATTTAGGAAAAGAGAGAAGGAAAAGAGATTAGAAGAATGAAAAGTGGTTGTGAGTTAGAAAAAAAAATGAAAAACACTTTTTTTTTTATCTTTATCCTTTTCTTTTCTCTTTTTTTTTCCCTTTTCTTTCTTTTTTTTCATCATCCACCATCATATCAAAATACAATAAGATGAAGTAACTCTTATATTCACTAATAACTCAACCCCCACCAACACTAACCAGAATGTATCTAGAACAATGACATGATTAAATAGGAAAAGCAACTTCACCACCAAACATAGAAGACTTATATTCACTTTTATTGGCCAATAATGAACATTACCACCCTCTATAGCAATGTAAAAAGATTAAAACAAAGAATTCACACTAACCTATATATCATAAAGGATATAAGAAAGTTATCAACGATGATGCAATAGTAACGGTGTTTCAGGAGCATGCTATAACAATATTTTCAAAATCTATTTGGTATTTTTTATTTTTTTATTTTATTCTCCTCTCAATATTTTATCTACTTTGGGAATTGGAATCTATTTCACTAGTTTTGAGCATTTTATAGGTTTCTGCATAATTTTATAAATATTTTAAGTGTTAAGTTATATCATTGTGTGATACCTAAGGAATATGATGTCATCCCAAAGATTTTAAAATACAATAAGGGTGATGTTCAATATTTTATGAAAATTTATCTCATGGATTTATTTCAAAATATTTTTAAATTATGTGGATTATCTCTCCATTAATTGTTATTAAAGTTTTAAATATTTTTAAATTGATATTTTCTTCATTTGATTCATGAGGGTTTTTTAAAACACTTCTAATTCTTTAAACAAATTATCTCATCATTCATTGCATGTGGAGTTTTGTGATAATCGTTCACGCTATTAAAATCCTAAGACAAACTCTACAATCATTGATATAGTTCCTTGTGATAATGATTAAGAACAAAGATCTTTCTCATAACTAATTTAATCACAATCCAAGTCTTTATGGATCTCTCTTTATTCCTCTTGTTTCATAATACAACTTGATTCCACTAAATAATAATATAATCAATGAACTCAATGATAACAAAATATCAACTTCCTTTTCTTTTCACCCTTCAAATAAGCTTTCGAATCATTTTTGTCTTGAAAAGGTGGAATCTTCATCTTAATATTACTTAGGTCTATCTAAACCATCCTAAAATCTTCATCTTATCTATTTATTCTTGTATGGTTGAATTGCACAAGTGGCCATACCCTCTAAGTACTTGGTTTATATATGGATAAAACCTACCACCATGGTTATTATCAAAATCATTAACCTTCTCATTTGTATTAGCCTATCTCACAAACCTTTTTCTTTTCAAACACCTACAGTTTGGCCCATCTTGAAGACTAGCCACTTTGATTATTAAACCAGTGAACCCATTCATTATTTTGATAAACTTTGTATTCATTAACTCCAATTATTATTGCATGGTCAAATAACCTCATTCAAGATTATTTTTATCTTTTGGTGGTGATGCTCCCTCGTAGTTAACTTAACTACGATTTGAATATTAAGTTAGTCCCCTTGTGAAAAAATCTAAATACAAGCTTAATAAACTTATTTATAATAGGCAAAAACATCCTAAATAATGCTAAAAATAAAATAGTTATTAATAATATAGAAAAGAGTAATAAATCAACTAGGGACCTAATATAATTCCTGCAAATTATATTTTGGACCTTAATTGCAATATACATAGTCGAACCCTACCATATACCTATAAAGAAATGTGAACAAGAAGTATAGAAAATGCTATGAAGCATTGTTGATTCTTTGATAAGTCATAGTAGTTCAATGAAAAACCAAAAAGTATGAGCAAAACCTTACACATAGTAATAATTATTGAAATAAAAGTATGTCCCCCTACTATGAAAAAAAAAAACTAAATACACAATAAATAATCTTTATTCATAATAGGTGAAAAACAATAATAATGTTGAGAATATAATAAAAGTGTTATAAATAAAATAGGAAAAAAATTAAATCAACTAGGATACTAATACAATTCTCACACAATGGATTCTAAACCTTATTACAAGGTCTTTCCAATCTACGATTACCCTAAGAGTCTAATCCAATATAAAAAACATACCTTTAGAAACTTTTGGTAAAATCTAAGTCTGATCCAACAATAGAAAAAAATATGCTTGTTAGAATATAAGTATGTATTATGGAAAATAAACCTTTCACTAACAAATTAATTAGTCTACCATTGTAATATAATTAGGCTTATATTGTAGATGGATTAAGCCCCTCTTGAACATATATCAGATTAAATAAGGTATGATCATCACTTGTTAAAGTTGTAGTCTCGATTAAATTTACTTTGGCTTAAATATTTTGAATAAGCCAATTGAATATATCTTTATGCTACTTTGTTTTTGATCTTGTAATTGGACCAATAGAAACTTCAAATGGATTTTCTATTGTAGTTTGGATCGCATCACATTATCACTGATGTAGAAAGACTATGGTATTGGGCACAACAAACAATTAGAAATATAAGTTTAGTAGCAATACAATTTTCTTAGGTAGGATACTCTTGGGTGATAATATCTAATCCTTTACCTTAGAACTCTAAAGACTAGTTAAAGTTCCAAGGGACCTTAATTCTATATGTCTATTATTCTTTATAATTTATAGACGTTCCCAGTATAAAAGTCTTTCCCTTTTATGAATGAGAATGAGTTATTGCAATGTAAGGCACGACAAGTTGTATAAGAAAATACGTGATTTTATCTTATATAACCTTAAAGTTAGTTTAGAGATTTAGAGGTAGAATGACAATTCACTCTCCCTTTATCTTCTTTTTTTTTTATTTTGCAATGGGAATGCTACCCACTACCAAAAAAAGCTTTAACAACCTTGTGTTGGGCTACCACTAAAGCTAGGTAAGTTGGCACAATAATGGCAGGGCAACAACCCCTGTTGATTCCACCATTGACTAGCTCTTTTGTATGTGTAGCCACTCCATCCCTTTTTTTTTTCTTGGAAAATCTTAGGTCATTTATAGACAAATTTGGTCAAATATTCACTCTTATAGAAAAAAATAATTTATGAGTAGATTTAGCCCACCATTAATGCCAATAACAACCAAAATATTTAATGGTATAAGAGTGGATTTTTAAAAAAATAAATACTTATTTTTTTATTATAAAGTGTTTCATTGTTTATATAAAATGTAAAATGATATGTTATAACCTCAATTTTGTTTAGTATATAACTAGATTGGTGGTCAGCAGTCAGCACTACACCACAAGTCCAATAAAATGTTTTTAATGTAAAAAAGATATTCAAGTGTTGTTAGCATTTTTAAAGAAGCAAGAAAAACCCAAAAGTCAGGTTATTGACTCCACTAAATCCAATAAACTCGGTTGACCTAATAATATCATAAAAAATATGCAACAATGATAGATAAGTGTGGTCAATTTAACAATGCAATTATTGTTAACCCGCTACACTCACGATCCAAAATATAAGATCGAGATAACCCCATAAAAAAATAAAATTCAATACCAACAATCCAATATAGAAGGATAAACTTGAAAAACAAATCAATTATGAAAAAGACCTAAAAAACACCTAAGTTAACCTGAGTTAGCATCTCAAACTTATAACTTAAATCTTGAGGTTGAGATTATCCCATAGAAACCAAGCCTAAAAAAATTATAAAGTTAAATTCTCAATTAATAAAATCTCCATCAAGAAAATATTGAGAGTTGAAAATGAAAAAGAAATTTTCAATAAAAAAAATCAAAAAATACCAATAACAATCTAAAGAATGAGGATCAATGTTGATATAAAAATAAAATGAAATCCAAAGTTGAGGGATTAAATTAAAAAAATGAAGAAAAAGATTCAAAACAAATAGCAATTAAAAGAACAAAGATGAAATTTAATAGGAAAAAAATTGAATAGTGATGAAATTGTAAAAAAATAATTTAAAAGGGTATTTTAAATAAAATAAAGAGCAATTAAAAAAATAAGGATCAAATTTGATAAATAAATAAATATTAAAGGAGGTTGAAATTGAAAAACAAATTCTGATTTTATAAACTATTTTAAATAAAACAAATAATAAATAAATAAAGATCAAATTGGAATGCAAAGTAAATATAACGAATTTTGTAAATATTTAATAGGTTAGATGTTGAATTTGAGGATTAAAAAGAAAATAAAACAAATGAGAAAAAAAAAAGAGTAGTTTTCACCAAAGCAGATGTTAGTAAGCTAAATGAATCGTCTAGGTAGGGTGAGTCCACCAAGAAAATTTCAATAAAATCAAAAGAGATCGTCTTTCATCATAATAATTTGTTGCATGCGCCCCCTATAGATAATACTAGATAATTGCCCGCGCGTTGCCGCGGGTATTTTTTTGTATATAATTTAACATAATTAAATGTACAACGATAAATTTATATGATATAAGTAAATAAAAATTATAAATTAAAAGATAAAATGTTTAAAATTTTGAGTTAAGTTTGTCACGTAAGCATAAATTATATTTTTTAGAATATAGGTATTGCGTCATAAACAATCACAAAAGGGCGCGCATTAACATTAATAATATTAATAATAATCACTATTATTATTATTATTATTATAATTATTATGATTATGTTAATAATGAAAGAAACAAAAATAAATGAAAGCCTAAAAACATCTTATAAACTTTAACAAAAGATTAAAAAAAAAAACTATTATTGCTATTACTGTCAAAAAACAAATTATGAAATATCCGGAGGGAAAAAGAACATTAAAGAAAGAGCAAGCACGCAAAACAATGTAATTATTATTATTATTATTATTGATATTATTATTATTATGTTAATAATGAAAGGAAAAAAACAATGAAAGACTAAAAACATGCAAGAAATTTTAACAAAAGATAAAAAAAAAACAAAAATAATTATTATTGCTATAACCGGGGAAAAAAAATATTATCAAATTATCGGGAGAAAGAAAAAAAACACAGAAGAGTAAGAACAAAAAATAATTAAGTCATCATCATTATTATTATTGTTATTATTATCACTATTACTATTACTATTATTATTATTATTACTATTAGTATTACGATTACTATTACTATTATTATTATTACTATTACTATAACTATTATTATTATAATTATTATTATTATTATTATTATTATTATTATTATTATTATTATTATTATTATTATTATTATTATTATTATTATTATTGTGTTAAATACACTTTTATATAAACATGGACAAAAGGAGGGATTATTGTAGAAATAAAAAAAAATAAAAGTATAAAGACTTAAATGAAAATCAAATATAAAGGGCTGAAATTAAAAAATTAAAAGTCAAAGGGCTGACATGCAAATTACTTTTATTCTCAATTGAAATCAGAGGGCAAAATTGCAAAAATCGAAACTTTTGTACCGAATTGATTGACTGACATACAGCCAATCCGGAAATTAAAAGTGGAAGGACCGAAGTGAAACTTTGACATTCAATCAATTAAAATCGGAGGACCCAATTGAACAAAATCAAAACTTATATAACAGAAATGAGGACCAAAAACGAAATTCAAAGTCGAGGGACCGAAGTGCAACGTCCAAATATATGGGGGACTCTCCTGCACATTGACGTGCAGGAGAGAGAGAAACATGGCCGGCGGCTTGAACCGGCCCCCGCCGCGTCTTCGGGCATGTGGTGGCTACACGCACCACCACGGGAGGAAGACCACGCGGCGACGCATCGTTCTGTCCTCTGGGATGCAATTTCCGGCCACCGGAGGAGGCCGCACGCGCCGCCTAAACAGGGCGTGAGACGGGAAACCGTCTGGCGCGTGCGCCTCACGCCCCCAGAGACGGCGATTAAAAAAATTGAAAAATAGGGTCAATTACCGTTCCACCCCTGGACCCAATTCAATTTGTTTGTCTTATTAGGGGCTAAAACCGTCTTTAGCCATTTCCAAAAATAATAAAAAAAGGAAAAGTTGCGGCGGACCGGACCGGGCCGGTGCGGCCGCGCGCAATTACGCGCGTGTCCCTCGCCCGGATGCCTTATTTTGTCCTATTACCGGGGACGAAACCGTCATTGCACTGTTCCCATCCGAATATTTTTAAAAAAAAAAAAAGAAGGAAAAGACGAAATTGGCCCCGCTTGCCAGCCCCCTTCTGCCCCGCGCCCGAGGGCCAAAAGCGTCATTACACTGTGGAAATCCACAGTGAACTGTGAGTAGGGGTACAGTGGAAACGCCACACCCTTTAGTTTCTTTTTAATAGAGCAATGTATATGCAAACCAATTTTTTTTTTTAAATATATTTATTAAAATATCAAATATTTTTTAGCGACTTGATTCTAGTTAAAAAAAGTTATTTTTAAAGATAAAAAAGTTATTTTATGAAATAAATAAATAAACCATAATGACTAAAAAAACATTATAAAAATATCATATCAATAAAAAGTAAATTATTTATTACACAATTTTAATCCAAGCTTTTGAATTCACAATAAAACATTGTTTTCCTCTTCTTTTTTTTATCTGTTTTTATAGTTACTGTTAGAATTTGTTTGATTTGATTTTTATAGTATTTCTATTAGAAAAATATATTAAAAAATATTTTCATAGTATATCACTATAATATAAAAATATTATAAAAGTATAATTTTAAATAAAAGAATAATTGAAAAAATCGAAACGGCGACAGGCTCCAAAAAGGAAAACGATCAAGTTGCTACAGTGTCTGTAACGATGGTGACATGGCATGGCATTACTGGTTAGGCAGGAGCTTATCCTGACCTCACTGGAAACCAGCCAGAACCATCAATGTGGCCCCACCTGACACCCACCCACCCACCCACTCAATCCGGTGCACCTCACGCTAATACCGAAACGTTTGTTTTTCTTCCCAAAAAATAAATCAGTCAACCCTCCTTTTAAAAATGGTCATTAGTGTGAAGTGTACACACGTGTCGGTCATCTAGCACTGACTCCGTCTAGAAGAAAGCACATCTGTCGGGTATCGAGGCCTCGAGTAGCGCGAGGGGCCCATGTATCCTGAAGTTTGGTCTACTGCTTACCAGTCGGTTAGTGGTGACCGGGAAACTGCGCGGTACCGGTAAAAGAAGATTACAGGCAGTAGCAGGCCAGGCAGCTTTGGACAGGAGAGGATTCTTGGGAAATGGGTTTCGAAATAAATTCAAGTGTGAGAGATTTTCAAACGGTGACATACTGGCTAGCTAGGGGTCAGATGAGGCTGGGGCCCACACAGCATGATCTTCGAGATCTTTGGTTTGTTCTGAGGGGTATTTGCGATTTATATTCTTCCATCCATGTCCCTGTACCCTAAGGTCACCTCCATTTCAAATAAAACTTATTAGGTTTTTTTAATAGATATTTAAAAGAATTTAATAAATTCTCATGCTGCTTTTATTCTTTCTAGTTATTGAGAAATCTGTGTTTAAATATTTAAACTTTCAAATTTATTTATTTTTACTTTTTTTTTATAAATAAAACATCTTAAAAATCTTATAGAAAATTTGATAAATTCATTCATAACCCCCCAAATCCTGTCAAATAAAAATGACAATTAAACAAATAAAAAGATATTGCTAGACTTTAATATATTTTTTGGCATGGTTATTGAAAAAACACTATATTCATTAAGCTTCTCTCGATAAGACAAACTCATTAACATAAAAATCAATATTTTTTAATTTTTAGTCTCTTAATTTTCAATATAAAACCTAATTAAATTCTGATTTCACAATATGAGAGCTTAATTCATCGCATGATATCCCATAAAATCCAACATATTCATGTTAGTTGAATGAAATTTAAAAGATAAAAATAAAACTTTGGTGTTTTAAGTTTTAAAGATGAAATTGCCAAAATAAAATATTTGAGAACTTTAAAAAATGAGATTTGATAAAGTAAAACTCAAAGTTGTTTTAAATATTGTTTTATACATCTATAGGAATAAACAATATGTTCATTTAATTTTTGTAGTAGAAAATTAAGATAATAAAACACACACACACTCTTAATCATAAAATTATATGTATTTTAAATACTAAAATAAAATTTTATAATGTTAGTGAAATATTATAATTTAAATTGGTGATGAATGAAGTACATTTAAAATAAAATATTTTTAAAACTAATAAAGGGCAAAGTTGTAAACCCCTAGTTAAAAAATTTTCAAGTTAGCATAACATTAAAAGTTTAATTCAGAGATAAAATGGATTAAGTTGATAAACACAACTCAAAATTTATTTTAAGATAAAAAAAGAGTTAGAAGAAGAAAGGAATAAACCAGAATAAGTTTTCGTTTAACAATATAAGGAATTGAAAGTTATTTTAAAAAAATTATTGGACAAAAGAAAAACAAGAAAGAATTGTGAAGCTCAATATGTAATTATAAAAAATTGGGTTATTAATGTAATAAAGAGAAAATCTTACTTATAATGAGGAGAATAGTGTTTTAGTAAGAGGTCATGGTTGGCCAACAAAAAAGATTTTAGAGCGGTTTAATGTTTGATTTTTATTGGATTTTGTCCTTTAAAATCACTAAAGAAAGGTTTAGGAAATATTCACATGGTGACAACATAAAAAAAAGAATAAGTGAAAGAAACTTATTTTCATTGTTTTTGTCCTTCCCAATTCTTGAAAACAAGAGGTAAAAGATGACATAATTTATAATGGTATATGATTTTTAAGTTTGATTGTATTGTATTGATTTTTAAGTGGATTCATGGGATTAAATTTCTTTATGTAATTTTATGATGTTCTTTAACATTAATTGA
Organism: Salix brachista; assembly: GCA_009078335.1. Taxonomy (NCBI): domain Eukaryota; kingdom Viridiplantae; phylum Streptophyta; class Magnoliopsida; order Malpighiales; family Salicaceae; genus Salix; species Salix brachista. The sequence continues at coordinate 26,820,108 of CM018587.1, forward strand.
TTGTAAGAAAGTGTGGTTAATGTTGTTTTTGAAAGTGTTTTTCGTTCATAAATGCATCAAAATGGTTTTTTTAAAAAAAAATATTTTTGACACCAGTACATGAAAATGATCTAAAAACACCAAAAAATTTAATTTAAAATAAAAACTAAAAATAAAAATTTTTAATTTCTTCAAAAGTGCTTTTGAAATGTAATGCCAAAACAAAGCAAAAAATAGAATAGGTATTGTATGAATGGAAAAATCTAAAAAGAAAAATTCAACCCTTTTACTAATGGAAAACTCAGCCTACCATTTAATTTAAAAGAATAGGATTTGTTTTTATTTAACTGTATTATAAGTAAGGGTTAGAGTATGCACAAAATTCCAATTGAAAATAAAAAATAAAAAAATAAAAAATAAGATGTTTTTTTGTGCCATATTTAGCTATACTAAATAAAATTTATAATGCTTAAGTTAAGTGCTTATTGAGAATTGTATTTAAGCATAAAGAGTAGTAAGATTACTAAAGGAAATGAAGATGGATGAAACTTAACTTCGATAATTTTGTTGGTTCAAAACTTGAATTTGAAAAGAATTTCAATAATGAATGGATAAAGTACAATACTTAAAATTCTTATTTAACACATAAGAGGGTGCATGAGTGGTAGAGTTGCACATTAGTGCATCCAAAGCTAATGCATTATATAGATGTTTTGACACCTTGATTTTTTTATTTAAAAATTTATTGAGTCAATTAACTACATATTTTTTTAATGTGGTATATTTCTATTTCAATTATGTGAAATAAATTATCTGATAATAAGGTTAGTGCTTGATAATAGGCAAGTATAACTAGTTAACTGGTAATGAGGCTAATGCCTAGCAATGGGCAGATGAAACTAGTTATCTAGAAATGAGGTCAATGCCCACTAATAGGTAAAGAAACTAGTTACCTAGAAATGGGGTCAATGCCTGGTAATAAGTAGAGAAACTAGTTACCTAGTAATAAGACTAATGTCCAGTAATGAGTGACAAAATCAGTTTAGTTCATTTAATGACTAGAATATACAACTTGCAAGATGGTTCAATAGGATTATAGAATCACTTGAAAAACTGAATTAAGACTTTGACATATAATTAAAGTTGACATATTATTTTGTATGTTTTTATTTACACCATGTTAAATCAATTGCAGATACATTGTAACCTCATGCAGAGTAATAAATATTTAAAATATCTTTTGTTTAAGCAATGAAAATGTAATTTTGGATTGAAATTCTTTTGTAATGTAATTAATGCTAAAACTTATGATACTTGTAAAATTGTTGATATAATATCTTATTAGGCTTTATAATATTATAAATTGATTTTAGCATATTAGAATTAAAAATGCATGGATTTATTTTATACTATTTTCATATTAATTTGTGTATTTTATTTCATTTGGTTATTATTCATGAAAACTATTATATAAGATATGAAGTGATTGAAATTGGAATTAAATATGTTATAATCCAGTAATATGATGAAATGATCAAATCCAAGATGATTGGTTTTTTTTTTTTGGAGGAAATGATTGTAAAGATGTACTTTTGTGTTGTCAATAACTTGACATCAATATTTTACAGGGAGAGTTTGCTAAACATTTTATAAATTTAGAAGAAAAAAGTTTTTCACTTAGATTTTTACTCAAATTCAAATGTTAATCACATTATTTTAACATTAAATAGGGTTGTTACAAGTAACGAGGATAAATTCCTTCCTAATACGGAAGAGGTCATAGAGCATAGATTCCAAAGAGAGAGAAAAATGATCCTTTAAAAGATACTACCTCTCATGTGCCACTGACATCTACTTAATTAAGCAAGGTAAATCATCTAGACTATAAGATGATATTCTTCTAGATAGGCTAGAGAGTTACAACTAGAAAGGTCAGATCTTCAGGAATAAATAATTATCTCTCCACCACTAACACTTGTAAGGGCCTCTACACCATATGTTGACCTTTCTTTCCAAGGATAGATGACATGGTTGCTTTAGTACAAATTATAAGAAACATGTAAGAAAAGGATAATAAGTCATTTCTTAAAGGAATATGATGTAAAAACTATTGAAAGATAAATTAGTAAAATGGACAAGACTTTAAGAAGGATTATTAGACATAATTAGCGTATGAATGTTATTATTGGACATTTTAAGAAGATATGCCCTTGAAGAGTTGCTTATGCTCAGGGACATAGGTAATAGACACAAAGCTAACAATAATTAGTCATTATGGATAGACCCACCACGCCAATACATTCATGGGCTAGAGGTAACAAGGAAAGGTCAATAATATAAAAGGATAAGACACATGAGAGAGTATTCCATATGACTTGGAAAAATGTTAAAACTGCTCTTAATATAATGGATGGATGTTATAATTAAATTTTATATATTGATATATCCTAGTGTGACACACTTATTTGTAGTAAATACAATTATGGGAAAACTTGGGGGGGAATCTAGTAAAATAGAAAAAAAGTTTATAATGTATGTGATATATCAATTATGATATAACAATCATGTTTATAAAGGGATAAAGGTTAACATTAATGTGTGTGAGATGAGAGTAGTTCTATTAGTCTTAGAACTATATAACTTTGATGAGATTATTGGTATATATTGGTTTGGGCATGTATAAGGCTCACATGGGTTGTTTTGAAGAAAAAAAGTGGTTATCCAATGACTAAATAGTAAGAGAGAAATATTTAGGAAAGAAATGTCTGATCAAATTATATTATTTTTTATTTAATATATAGGAAATTTATAAGGAAAGGATATGAGGCTTTATGTTGCATTTTTTATGAAGTTAAAAAAGAAAAATATTGACTCGTCAATTCTTCTTATGGTAAGAGAATTTCTAGACTTGTTTCCAAAAGAGTTACCAGGATTTTCTACAAAAAAAAAAAAGTAAAGATCTATAATTGATATATCACCCAATGCTTCCTTTATAGCTTAGTCAAATTGAAGATTGAGGAATTATTAGATAAAAGGTTTACGCGCTCGAGTAATTGGCCATAAAGAGCTTCATTATTTGTGAAAAAAAAAGATGGGATTGTGAGACCTTATATAGATTAAAGACAATTAAATAGAGTATTAGTGAGAAATAAATATTCATTTTCATATATCAAGGATTTGTTTGGCCAACTTAAGGGAATTAAGATATCTTTAAAGATAGACATGAGAATAGGGTGCAATTAACTAAGGAATAAGGAGAAGGATGTGTCAAATACCATATTTAGGACTTGTTATGAACATTACGAGTTCTTAATAATGTTGTTTGGATTAAAAAAATAAATCATCAATATTTATAGATTTAATGAATCAGTTTTTTTACCTTACTTACATGATTTTATGATGGTATTTATAGACAACCTTTTAATATACTTTAGCTCATATTTAAAGCATGAGCATAATTAGAGACATGTATTATTGACTTTAAAAGACTATTACGTGTATGCCAAATTGAGTAAATATGAATTTTGATTGAAAAAATAGCTTTTCTAGGAAATGTCATATCTGCAGAGGGGATATTTATGGATTATAGGAAGGTCAAAATATTGTTAAAGTTGGTAAAGCCTGGAAATATAATTGAAATTTATAGTTTTCTTGGCTTACAACAAGGTTTTATAAAAGGTTTATTGAGAAATTCTCAAACATAATGACTTTATTAACTAACAAAAAAGTAAAGTAAGAATGGTAAAAAAAAAGTACGAAATAAGCTACATAAGCTACATATAAGCAATTAAAGTCTTATGAGATTAATTACTTAGTTCATCTTTTAGATTTAGTTGTTGTAGTGTTTATATTACAGGTATCAAGACATTACTTGTATGAATCTCGAGTTCAAATCTTAATTGAGCATAAGAGTTTGGGATTAAACATGTGATAAAGTAGATGATTGACTTGATTAAGGATTTTAATTATATAATAGATTATAACTTAGGAGGTATCTTTTGTCGTAGTATTTGACATCAGATCATATATGAAGGGTTGTTTTTTTTTTTAAAAAAAAAAACCTAACACATGTTAAAAAAATATATTTGACAAACTAATATATCAAAAATATATTTCAGAAATTAAATTAGTTTTTTGGGTTGTGTTGTTGACAACACGACCCATATATTGTATTGTCCCCAATAACATAATCTAATGGGTTATGTTGTTCCCTATAACACTACATATTAACTAAAAACTTAGGCTGAATACTAGAATTTAGTTAGGCCAATCATAACTAAAATGAAAATCCAAATCCCAAAGCCAAAGCCAAAGCCAAAGCCTAACCCAAACCCCAAATTGTGACCCAAATCTGAATCTAAACCTTAAGACCACACCTTAAACCTAAAATGTAAAGCATAACCTAAACCATTTCCCTAACACCCAACCCTAACCCTGTCACAAGCCATTTACCCTAAACCAATCCTAAAACTAAACCATAAACCAAATACGAAACCATAACCCTAACCTAAACCACAAACCCTGACCTAAATCCTAAACTTAAACTTGAAAATCAAACCCCAAACCCTTCTAAGTCATAAACCTTAATATAAATCCTATTTTTAAACTGCAAATTTTAAATCATGGCATAGCTCACTAGTCCTAAACCCTCATAAATCATAACCCTAAACCTTTATAGATCCTAAAAATATATATTGGTAGAATAATTTCTCTCAATATGGTTGCTTCACTGAATTGTGTTGCCTTTATTCTAAATAACCTAGTTAGGGAAATTTAAAGTATACTAAACAATAATACTTTGTTTTCGGGAAGCCTGTAATAATAATAAAAGTAAAATCACAAACAAACTTTTCATAAAAATAACAAAATACCATACAATAACTATATAAAACCAACTTTACCATTGATACTTATTCATCTATTTCTTATTAATAGGTATTTTTATCAGCGTCGTATCTTAGGAATGACATAGGTCTTTTTTCTTGAGGGATCTCATTCTTATCCATGACATCATCTAAAAGTGAAGACTTCTTAATCATATTACGTTTAGAATGGCAATAGTTGAAACTAATTAGTTAGTGGGTGGTTAAGGCATATCTCACATAATCAATTGCCTCATGAACTACAACAATGAATTATCAACCCTCCTATAATAAAACCTCCACCTAACACATTAGTAATGACATATATCAATCTATAATATATGAAACTTATAATTTATCACATGTTTATGAAAAAATGAATAAATGCGTACCAATTTATTATGGCTCAATGTATAGGGTTCATGTCATATGCTTGCAACTAGGAATCATATACCATTCAAATGAAATAATAGGATTCACCCCTCCATGCATGTCACCGCAAGATATAATATTATTGTGTAAATGACCAATTATCCTCGTTTTTTCCATGATGACTAATCAAAATCAGTTTATCATTGGTGTCGCTATCAAATGGAATATATTATTGTATCCCAAACTATCACATGACATGATCATATCAATGCAACTCAACCACTTAAAAAATATAAGTCAGACCATTAATGTTCATATGTTCATAGACATTTTACAAATGTAAAAATTAGCTAAAAGTCCATCTTTAGTGTAAGGTTTCCATTCAACATATTAAAATATTAAATCAAAGTACATTGTTATATACACTTTGATGTAAAAAAATATATAAAAAACATATGTGAAACATTTTTTTTTAAATTAAACGTGATAACGATATTATCCATCCAACTCATTGTGTTAAAACCATATGACATTGATTAGATTATCTCGAAACATCCTAATCACCAATCACCTATCATTACAAAACATAAAGTTATTATAATTTTCCAACTATTATAAATATATATGCTAATAAAAAAACTATTTTTAATAGAAGTGGTAGCCTTAAATCTTTATTTATCATCTACCTTTCCATCAACTGAGGATGTCTAACACATAAAGTTATCAGGACCATAATTGTATATAGTAATATCAAAACTATTATAAACTTCTAAAATATGTTACAATAATATACATGAAATATGATAAGTTAAAATATTTTGTTCTAATAATTATACTTGAAAAAGAAATAATAAATCCCTAGCTTGATTTGAGTCTGTAATTCATCCATGACATAACTATTAGTATAAATTAGCAACATTTGTAGACCCTCAACTATATTCTAGAAAATCATAAATATGTAATTGATGTTACATTCCCTATCAGATTTGTGAATAAAATATTTCCAAACATGTGTATGATGTATGCTCTAACATACCCATATTATCATTAAGTAAGATAAAAAAAAAGTTTACTAAATCCATTTTAGCTTGACGACATACCCCTTCACAACATTGATAGGGGTACATATCCCAATAAGCATTAATATAAATCCTTTATGTATAACGTTCCCCTATTAATCATAGGTTATCCATCAATAGTCATCCCAGTTAAAACCTAAAATCTTGGAGTGTAAGTGTTATCTCACCCAGCATGAAGATAGAACATTTCAGTCTCATCACTCAATTTCTTAATCAACACATTGATAAATCCACGATTTAGATCCCATCAATAGTCATCCCAGTTAAAACCTAAAATCTTGGAGTGTAAGTGTTATCTCACCCAGCATGAAGATAGAACATTTCAGTCTCATCACTCAATTTCTTAATCAACACATTGATAAATCCACGATTTAGATCTATTTTTTTAAGATATATGATACTATAAAAATTCTTTACACGATGTATGTTTACATTAATTTATGATGCTAATAGTAGATTTTATCATCCACCTGAAAATCAATCAAATAATATAATATTAGTATAATTATTTTATTGTAAACATGGTTGAATATTAATATAATTAAATTTAATAAAAAGTATATTTACATGTTCGACCCATATATATATATATATTAATTTATGACAGTCTTGCAAGTGTATAACTAAACTATAAATAAAACCAAATACAAATTTGCTCTCCTCAATATATCATGTATGATATCCATCATATCAATGAATTCCTTATAAACTTCAAGCACCATCTCTAGTATGTGGCATCATTTCAATATGGGCATGTAAAATATAAGTTTGTCCTAACTAGTTGTTAATATTTAAATAATTCAATATAATATAATAAAAAAACATTAATGTACTACAAAAACAAATAACATCAATGTACACCAATAATGATGTTCGTCTAAATTGTCTAATTTGATAGGGTTTTTTTGTATTTTGCCCTTTTCCCACCATAAATGCTATGGTTTTTTTTATATGCCTTTATTTTGCATCCATCTAATTATGCAACAAGGTAGATGTCTTTTAACCTTATCTAATTTTATCGAAGGCCTGGTATATTCATTTTATAATGGTTTTATCAACTAAGAGATAAAGTAAATGAGCATATGAGTTTTGATACATGTTAACATTGTAGAATAGGTCAACAAATTAAGCATAATTAACTTGATATGTTGTACGTCATGCAATAAGATGTGAACATGATTGATAGAATATTCATCATTCAATACATATGTAACTTCCTTTTTACATGTCAATAGTTCACTACATCTTTCTTTAAGCACAAGTTTAAGGAGTATTGATATAAAAATATGCCATTTCAGTTTTAAAGAGAGTTGTTATATGGTCTCTTGACTTACCTGAATGTATTATGATTTCACGAAACACTCATGAAAAGTAATAATATACAATGAGAAATGAAATTTTATGTATAGGAATTTTAATGGACAAAATGCTTATTTGTCTTATAAAAGGTCAACTAGACTAGATCATTAACAAGCAATGCATGTCCATATTACAAGATATTATTAAATACTTTGATATATTCATTTTCATATTGCTATAATGGTAGCCCTAACTAACAAAAGTGCTATTTTTTCCCTTCGATTTAAGTTTTATCCATTCTTTTATTCATGGGTTCTTCTCAATTATTTAACCATACCATATATCAAATTTTCACTTTGATGTTTCATCACACATCACATCCAAAACTATTTTCAAAATCAAATCTTTGAACCTGGTGAATACCAATGAAACCTAACCAACTCGGGCCACATGTCTCTTATGGTTTCCTCAATTATCATATGTCTATCTAATAATTTACATATACCAGTACAACCACTTATGATGTACCACCAAATACAATATAGGAACATGTTTGGTTATAATTTTCTTTTAATATGCAAAACTCAAAGGAAATATCTTGTTGTTTGTGTCAAATTCAACTGCAATAAAAAACTTTATAATGAACTTCTCATGTAGGTAAGTGATTTCAAAACTTATCAATGGCCTACAATGACTATAACCCTTAATTTCTAAATTGTGTACTTAGAACTACTTGAATGTAAGTAACATTTACACATATATTAATTGTTATAATTATGAAAACCATTAATACAACGGGTCTTAAATCGAGTTGTTGGTGTTTTTCTTTATCAAATGTATTGGTACATGTGTGAATACTACTTAAATCTGAAATCTTAAATCGATATGAATTTTTATGGAACCCCTACATACACATCATCTATACTATATTGCATTCACTCATTGTAACTACACATAAGTTGTGGTTGAACGTTGAGCTCTATATTCTATTGAATTTTTAATATACCACCATTTAGTTATATCAATTAAATCAGACTTTGTTCTAAAAAGTTTCCAACCTTTCCCTAAACACTTATGCTTGAATTATCAACCCAAGGCCCAATAATTGCATACCATTTTATAAAATCTATTATTATCTTTGGATTTAGGAATGGGAGGTCCCATTAACCCATCTTCATTTGTTATTTGTTATCCCAAGCAAAAAATACGACCCAACCAAAATTCAAACCAAAATTCAAACCCACATCACAAGAAATTGACATGACAATATAATGTCATATTGGAAGATATATTTTGTAAATTAACAAACCCAATTTCAGCCTAATTCTTATAGACTTCTCACAAATTCAATCAATATTTTTAACATCAATTGCTTTTATTCATATCTAATTGCTTTAATTGGATACAATTTACTAATTATCCTAAATTATCTGAAAACTAATCATAAAACCCTAATTAAAGTAATTTACAACATCTATTGCTTCAATGGATACCTAATTGCATCAATTAGATAAAGTTCCACAACTATTCCAATATATATACATATAAACTCCAGCGTATGCCATGGTTAAAGATGTCTTAAGAAACCCAAGTCTTTTCATGATTTCTATATTTTTTTTAATCTAAATCTGCTATAATAATCCAAAAAAAATGAAGCAATGCATATTTGATTTACATCATACGAGTCACGTCAATTAACTTTTCTCGACAAGAACCTAAATTTACGTTAGGATAAAACTATTTTATTGATAGATTGATAAACCATCTCATCAGGCCCTTTACAAAAATAAATAAATAAATAAAATAAAATTTAAAAATAATGGAAGATTAATAGTTCCTTTTAGTACCCATTAATTTCCTTTTTCGTTTTATTTTCTTAATATTCCTTTTAGGTTGCACCTACAGACACCCATGTCCTCCACAAACCTGAGAAAAATATAACAGAGACGGGTGAGGATTAGAATCCAATATTATAAATAATAAAGCCTGTACGTTAACGTGAAGGGGAAAACACACTACCAACCCGTCCATCGAATGCATGCGAGTTTCTACGAGGTACTGGTAACTGGCAAATATCAGAGAGTATATTCGGCGGCAGCAACCTTAACTTATGTGGCGTCAAGTTTTGTTTTTGTTTTCTAGCGTATTGTTATTGCAATTTTATTTTTATTTTTTTAAGTTTTTGTGTATTAAAAAAGCCAATTAAAGTTGTGTCAATACATTAAACTTGTGAACTGATTTGTGATATTAAAATAACCTCGTAGAATACAAATAATAAATTAAGAAATCTGTGTATGATCAATCAAATATTGAACCATGAAATTAAAAAAAATATATATATATATAGTTAAAAAAGGATAAAATATTTGAGTCAACCGACCTAAGCTACGACTCGGGTCATCAGACTATGATAAACACATAAAAAGAAAATAAAAAAAGTTATAAAATACAATTCTCAATCAATCTAATATTGAGGGATAATAACTCAATTAAACTCGAGTTAACTTGTCAAACCTAGATCAATAGATCAAGATGACTCCATAAAAAATAAGTTGAAAAAGATTATAAAGTCTAATTTCCAATCAATCCAATATTAAATGATAAAATTAAAAAAAAAAATTAGTCAACATAACTAACTCACAAAACTCTCGAGTCGGATCATAACACCATAATAACTCCATACAGAATAGACAAAAAAACATTTATGAAACCTAAATTCTAATCAACTCAATGTTGAAGAATGAAATTGAAAAAAAAAAAATTAAAGTTATGTTTGAACATTGAACTCTATCATCATCATTGGATTTGTTATTGTTACTATTTAAATACAATTAAACTGATACAAATATACATAATTAATTAAATATTAATATCATAAAATATTTTTTTATTTATAAATCATCAAAACATCCTAGACAGTAGGGGCATCACTAAATAATTAAAGATGAAGAGAGGTCACAAAGGAAAGGAAAAACATATGAATGTACAATTTTGTTTTTGCAATGGTTTTGACTAGATGAAATTATGGACTTATGTAATTAAGTTAGTTAAAATCTCAAAAACAAAATAAAAGATGGCAACTAATCTTATTCTTTTAGTTAGAACATTCTCATATTTTGTAGGAGGACAAACTCACATAAGAGATTGTATATATAATAATACTAGTTGATTTTTTATGCTTTGTGCCTAAAACAAATTATATATTCTATCGAATAACTTAGAAATTTGAAAAAAATATCTCGAATAACTTGGAGATAGTAAGTATATAATATATCTAAAAATACAAAAATATATTCTATCGAATAATATGAAAAAAGAGAGTTAACTTAATATTATTCATGTAAAAAAAATCTTAATTATGTAATTTTAATTTGATTTAAGTTAGAAATTTTTATTTTTATTTTTTTCATCCAATATTTATAGGAGAGTTGACCATGAAATGAGGAGCAAATACTTAACGGGTTCAAAGACAACTCTAACAGCCATTAAAATATAATTTGACTAAAGTATTTTTTTTAAAATAAATATTGAGATGAAAATATAATTAATCAATTCACGTCAAACTAGGTTAATCTATCAAGTTCATTACCAAAATCATGAGACTAAATTAAGTCTATATATATATAAAAAAAATTGAAATAAATTATACACCTCAATTTTTTTAATCAAACTAATATATTAAAGAATGAAACTAAAAAAAAATTAATAAAAAAACATTAAATAAATAACTTGAGTCAAGTTGGGTTACCATGCTAAACTTCCAACTCAGTTCATGTGATTAGATAACTTCATAAGAAACAAACAACTAAAATATGAAGTTAAACACCCAATCAATTAAATGTTGAGGGATTAAATTAAAACAAAATCAATTATACAAAGGAAAAATTAACTAAAGTCAACTTGAATTAACTTGCTAAACTCGTGACTCAGATAATGAGACCAATATAACCTTAAAAATGACCTTTCTTAGTTGGCAACTATATAGACTTAAAAAGAAAAAGGTTAAACTTGAAATATATAAAGTAAACCATGAACTCCATGTAAATACAAGAATATCATCATCATAACATTAGAACATCTTATCATAGCAAACAAAATGCATGCTCATACATATGTGGTTGCGCCTTCAACAAGGATGAGAACCATGCCATTGTTATTAAAATCTCACATTTTTTTTATAACACATATCAAACATTCATAGATTCATTTCAAAATCTAAAGTTTTCAACAAATATTACAAACATGCATTCATAACAACACTTATTTCAATAATGCCCATAGTACAAATATCAAAATTAAAAGGAAATCAAAGTAGAGTCAATAATAGAAATAACATATATGTTTTTAAAATCCTAAAACTTAAAACATCAAACTTAAAAGAAATCAAGCAAAAACAACATTATCAATAATAGGAACATAGGGGTATATCTAAATTTATAATTTAAGACTATATTGGACAAAGTATGAACAATTAAGACTTTGAAAGCCTTAAACCTTAGGTTCAAACACTATATCAAACCTTACAACTTGTTTTCCCTTGAAGTCTCAAGAGATTTAAAACCTAAATTTTCAAATTCTGAGTGTTTTGTAAGTTTTTCTATTAAAATTTACTCTTTTCTTTTCGATTTAAAAACTATTTCTGGTTTTTTATCATTTTATTTGTTGTAAGCCCTAACCTATTTATAGGCGTAATAATCGACTTAATAAGTTTAAAATGAATTGTTGGTTGGGAAAACAACATAAAATCAATAGTTAAAAGACCATGACAACAACTAGGATCACATGTTTAGTACAAGATAATGCAATATCTCTCATAATAAGGGCCAACAAGGTAATTTCTGAAGAAAAACAACTTGATAACACAAAAAGGAAGAAGAAAACAAGAGATAAAGAAAAACTTATCATGATAAACAACAAATTGCTCAAAGATTGAACAACACCTAGATTGTGAAAATATAATAACTAAAATGGCTTCAAACAACCCCCCTAAAATTACGTAACCATAAGTGATAATATGTGTGGTTTGGGAAGGTTTGAAAAGGGTTAGTTTTAGGGTATTTAACAAGTTAAAGGTAAAGGAAGACTAGGTATTTGGCTCTGTAATTGTAAATTGATGGCTAAGGTTCTCTCTTTCAATTTTTCTCTTAGAAAAAAAATAAAGAGAAGTGGCTTAGGAATTTATATTGCACTTTTGGAACGACATTGTTTGGTTTAGTGAAAGTTCAAAGTAATCATTAGAAACCATCACTTTTTGGCTTTAGTCCACATGCAATTTTAATTTTGCAATTGTACCTAATTTGAAGTTAAATAAAATAAAATATTTCAATTGAGCTCATGGCCAAAATTAAATGAACCGCTATATTTTTCTTGTTTTCTTAAACTAGTTAGTGATCATGAAAAACTTTCTTTTGAAGTCATAATCAACTATAAAAGTAAAAATAAAACAAAATTATCCAATTAAACCATCAATTGAATTAATATGACCTCACAAATCATTTCATATTGTTAAATTTTGTCCTTGATCCTTCAATTCCTTCAAATATCCGTGTGAATTATAATTCAAACACTAAGAAGTAACGCACTACAACTGTAGCATTCATGTGTGAATTATAATTGATGCATGGTAGCTAGTTGGTTTTTTAGTTCATACACACCCAAAAAAAAGTTAGGATATGACAGAATAACATGTTAAAAAAAGTAAACACCCCGAAAAAAATGAAGATGTCTTTGTTTTGGTTAGGGTATGACATTATAAATATTTTAAAAAAGTAAATGTTATATTTTCTCTTAATTTTGCATGTGGCAAAGTACTTTAAAAAAAATCATTGTGGTATATTCAAACATTGCATATAAAAAGACTTTGTTTTTTCTCAAAACACATTCTAAAAACTTATAAACATTTTAGCATTAACCTTTTAAGATTTTTTATATTATTAAAAAAATAATACAAAAATATTTTGCCTGTATTTTTTAGACTTTATAACAAGTTTATAAAGTCCATTTGAACTTTGCCACATTCCTAAATCTTCAACATTTGTTTTTAAGATCTTAGAATCATCAATGATATATACACACATCAGTACCAATATTAAGCATGTATCTATTATTCACTATGTTAGAGTTAAGAGCATTAGTATTAAATTGGAAATTACTTGCACCCCAAATATTAATCGATATCAAAGTCAGGAATATCATACCTTTCTTTATATAATACTTGTTAATGCTAACGCTAAAAATAATTTTTGGTTGAATATTTATTGATGTAAAAGTAAAAATATCATATGTTTTCTTCATGTAATATTTACCAACGTCAAAGTTGCAAATATTTGTAGTTGAATATATATTGGCACTAAAGTCAAAAATATTATAAGTCAATCATCAATAGCATAATACAACAAAACCCCAACAATTTAAGACAACCAACAATGCAATCTATCTCATGTAGGACTTTTAACGGGTGATAATATCTTTTTTTTACATAAACAATCTCGTACCATAGAACTCCATTAACCAGTTAGGGTTCTTAGAATAATGATAGACATAAATCTTTCATTATTCTAAACAAAGCTTGTGAATCTAGTGAATATATAAAACACTATTTTATTGTCAATAGCCATAATAGAATCCACTTTATTCACAATCAAGCTACAAACTAAGCAAAGTCCAAATATAATAGGTACTCTAAAATTCTATATTCACTAATTAACAAGTGTTAAGTTTAGATAAATATCTTTGACATTCATATACTTGAAAGATAAGTTTTTTTTTTTTTATTAATGTAGGTATCCGGGTCAGCTTGCGCATACCTCAATTAATTTCATGAGCCCTGAAGTTAACGACTATATAAGTCTCTCTGACTATCATATTAGCAAATTACATGATTCGAACTTGCGACAACAGGGGGAGCAAACCCCTTCGTCCCAAGCTCGCACTACTTACTAAAAAGTAAGTTTTCATTGTTATTGTTATTGAGTCTTAATTACAATTTTCATATTTTTTTTCCTTCTTTTTTTTTTTACCACCATAACAATGATATATTAATATATGTTTCCTTTTATTGATTTATAAATTTTATGTATTCCATTCTAGAAAAAAAAAATTGGTAGGTATCTTTATAAAAATCCATATGCAAATAAAAAGGTAAATCTAAAAACTATCTTAAATTTATAGGAGAAAACTCGATGTGTTCTTCAACTTATTCTTCATTTTAATATGTTCCACAATATATCAATGTATTTTTTTTAATCATATCATTTTGTTAGTTTTAGTTAATAGAACTATTAAGTAATCAATTTAAAATCAGAAAAATTCTCTTTTCTAATAAGAAATAGTGATTTTACTAAATCCCCCTCATCACTTGATAGAACATGTTATGCAAAAAATATACAAGGGCTTTGTTTATGTGTGTGTCTATATATATATATATATATATATATATATATATATATATATATATGACCTGGATACTAAGGAATTTCATTGTTGAATGAGAAAAGAGAAAACATGTAAATTTTATGCTAATTGAAACTAATTTAAAGATCTGCTTGAAATTTTATCAATACATTGGGGATGTAAGTATTTTTTCTATTATTAAATATATTTTCAATTTATCTATATATAATAGTATAGTTAAAA
Source organism: Salix brachista (assembly GCA_009078335.1). Classification (NCBI taxonomy): domain Eukaryota; kingdom Viridiplantae; phylum Streptophyta; class Magnoliopsida; order Malpighiales; family Salicaceae; genus Salix; species Salix brachista. The sequence goes on from CM018587.1 coordinate 26,835,334, forward strand.
ATAGATTATTCTTAAAATTATTAATTGATTATTCTTATATTCACCCCACCAAGCAAATTATTAAAGTAGAATATTTTATAGGGACCATTAGTTATAGACTCAAGTTATCTTCGATTCCTTGTAGGATTTATATCATTTGACAAATTATATTGATATTGAAAAACAGGCTGAGTCAAAGTATAACTTAGTTTTTTTTTATCTTTAATACTAATATTATATTTAAAAGTTATGGATTTCTATATAAATTTTTTATTCTCATCATGTTTGTCTTGTGTTATATACAAATTTCATTTGGAAAAAAAACACTCCTTTAGAAAAACAAAATAGTAATTTTTGTAGGTGGAGATATTTTTATTATCTAGCAATTCATTGAATCTAAAATGTTCTAGTTCTTGTAATAAAGGAGTTGATTTTTAAAGTTTGTAATGATTATAATTCGGTGCTCTTATGATAAAAATATATGAACTCAATCTTCTAACTGTTAATTATTGCAGCATTCAATTAAAAATTAGTAAAAAAATAAATATATATAGTTAAATAATATGTATATGATGCATGTGGAAATAAAACTAGCAAGGAAACAAATAGAGATAATGGGTTTGAATTTTTTTTTTTTTATAAATCCCATTAGGATTTATAATTTTCCCTTGGTCATAGCACATTTAACTCCTATTTGGATTGATTCTTAACTCCTTTAAAAATCCCAACCAAACAAAATTTAAGATATCTTTATTTTATTTTACTTTTTTTAATAACTTTGTAACTCTCTTACACTAAATGTCTATTTGAGAGTATGATTCAGATTGTGTTTCGTTCAGAAATATATCAAAATGATATATTTAACTCCTATTTGGATTGATTCTTAACTCCTTTAAATATCCCAACCAACCAAATTTAAGATATTTTTATTTTATTTTACTTTTTTTAATAACCTGGTAACTCTCTTACACTAAGTGCTTATTTGAGAATATGATTCAGATTGCGTTTCGTTCAGAAATATATCAAAATAATATTTTTTATTTTTTAAAAATTATTTTTAATATCAATACATGAAAATGATCTAAAATCACAAAAAAATTAATTTAATTTAATTTAAAGTAAAAAAATAAAATAATTTTTTTTTTTCAAAAATATTTTTCAAATGCAATGTCAAACAAGGTTTAAATCCAAATACAACATAAGGAAAAAAGGTTAGAGAAATAAAATTTTTAAGAAAGGAAACATTTTGACGTTTATGTTTTTTAAAACTTACAAGATCCTCATGGAATTATTCTACAAAACATTAAATTTGAAAAAACTTTTAAGATCCTCCATTCGTTCATATACCAATTTGACAAATAAGTTCACAAAATTTACCTAAACCCTAAATGTAATATACCTACAAAAAAACATAAAAAATAATCCTATCTTATTTCTTCTAAAAAAATAAAAAGTTAAAAAGTCTCGGACATTAAATTCTTAAAATAACTTTAAGAAGAATATTTTTTTCAAAATATGTAACTTTTTATTTCTTAAAAAAACCTTTTGTTTTTCATAAAATCTCAATCCGTAATCATTTTTTATTTTCTTAAAAAAACTCACTTTTGAATAGATATTAATTTGTTTCTTGTTGAAACAATTTTCAAAACTTAAGCAAAATCTAAATTCTTTCATTAACCTTTAACCCTATTCCACCAAATCCAAAGACAACAGAGGGTGGGGAAGAAACGTTTTGAAATGGAAGATCAAGGTGACAAAGCTCTTTTAGGATGGCTAGAAAATAGTATTCTAGCTATCCATCCATTTGTCAAATAATTTATATATTTTAGAACTGAATTATAGATCTTTAATTTTCATATAAAACTTTTATTGTATGTTTTTTGAGTTCTCGTAATATTATATTTAAGTTTGTTTCATTCTTTATATTTAGAGAGTTCATTTTTATTTTTGTGGTGTAAAATCAAGATGTATAAGCCTTCCTTGTTTTCATTTCAATGAGATTTCCATATTTGTAAAGAAATAAAAAATATATTATTTAAAATTTAATTCCTTAACTTAAATTATTAAAACAATTTCATGTTATTAGGGAAAGAATTCACATTTTCAACTAATTATTTATATTATAAAAAATATTATATTTAAATTATATCCTTGATAATAATCTTAATTCAAATATCACATTAATATATCACCAAATAATTAACTTATTTCAATCTCATCATAGCACAACACAACAAAAACAATCATTCCATGATACCACACAGCACCTCAACCACAACAAGGGCTAAATAGACAGATAGGTTATGATTTTTTCTTTCATTGACTATTTACGTGTGTGTGTGTGTTATAGGGTAACATGTTGAGGACCTCTTCACGCAAAAGTTTAGTCCAGGGACTAATTGTACTTTGACTAGTAGTCCAGAGGGGGCTTGTACAATTTATTCTATATATTAAATCCAATATCTTGATCAATAATCAAGTATAAATAGTCCAACTTCGACAAAAAAAAAAATAATAATTATACAAGACTTATTGAAGCATCAAAAGAACAAACAGATCTTCCACCAGCATAAAGTACTCATAAACCCAATAAATTTTGTAGTGTTAAAAAATATCTTTGACCAATTAAAAACATCACAAGAAAATCTTGGACTACTTTCTCCTTGATCTCGAGGCCTTATATCTTTCTTTTTTCTCTTTAAATATTTGCTTGGTAAAATGATACAATATGTTTTTAAAAAATATTTTTCTCTTACAAATACATCAAAGTAATTTTTTAAAATTTATTTAATTTTTTTATATTAAAATTATAAAAAAAATAAAAACTTGGTGTTTTTTCAAGGCACATATATTTTTGAAAAAGTATCTAGAAGCAAAACTATTTCCTGATAAAATCATGCGTAATGTTAGCCATGATCATTTGCTTAAACTTTTAGCATTGTAGTTTCCACTATCATGATTAAGTGCTGACCATGGTCAATTTTGCTAAATGTTTTGCATAATAAGCTCCATAATCGTGGTTTAGTTAACCTAAGCATCTAGCACTGAGATTTTCACGAGTTGTATTCGGCACGGTATTTTATAAGTTTTTTTGAAAAAACTTTATAGTTATATAAAGAGTTTTTTGAAAAATATTAATTTTTATTTTAAATTAATTTTTTTTATGTTTTTAAATCATGTTCATGTGCTCATGTCAAAAATATTTTTTTAAAAATAAAAAAATATTATTTTAATATATTTCTAAATAAAAAACAACCTTAATCATATTAAGCCTTTCAATAACTATTATTCCTACATCGATTTCCATAGTATGGTCCCCAAAGGATGTGGAGTGGTGACAAATAACTTGAGATCTGCATAACAGGACTCGAGTTCGAGTCAAAGCGTGTATTTTTTGTAAGATTCTGGAACAAACGTGATTTTACTCATTCACACGTACTTACATAATGTATTTTTCAAGAAAAAAATATCCTCAAATAAAAAAATGATTTTCATACTATGAAATTTATTCGAAACTCGTGCTCGAGAAATTTGATTTGACTTTACAAGAGACATTAATTAAAGATGAAGCTCGTCGTGATCAATATTATTGTGGCCATAAAAGTTGATTATTTTGCTTACATAGTTGACTTAAAAAGGTTTTTATTTGCTGCTTTGTTTGACCAGGATTTGAAGGTGAATATATAGAAAATCACGAGAATTCATATAATTGACAATAGGGTGCCCTCATTCTAGCATCATGTAATTGTTGTTTTTGTGCTTAAGATAGATCTGAGTGGAGACAATAACTTGAATTGAAGATAGGGATCTGTTCTTCCCTGCGTGTTGAATTGTGGACGTGGTTTCTATGGCCTGGAGTTAGCTTCGGATACGAAGGTAGAGCTTGAAGTGGATTCGACAATTTTGCTAGCTTTTACTATGAAAGGCAACGCTGGGATGGCTTTGTCAGACACTCTTTTCCATGCTATTTGCTAGTTAATTTCGTTACAATGGGAAGCGAGCGTTTTACATCATTGTTTTTCAAAAATATTTTTAAAATAAATTAAAATTAATTTAATTTTAAATTAAAAAATTAGTGTTTTTAGATTATTTTTATACAAAAATAATTTTTTAAAAATAAAAAAATATCATTTTGATATATTTTTAAATGAGAAACACTTCAAAAACAATCTCAAATTACACTACTAAACATGCACATAATCTTAGCCTAAGGGATCCTTACTTACGTATAACAATATACGTCTCAAAATTACTTTTAAAAACTTGAAAATATTTTATTTTTATTTTAAATTATTTATTTTAAATATTTTTAGATTTTTATGTTAAAAATGATTTTTTAAAAATAAAAAAAATATTATTTTAATATTTTTTAAAAAACATTTTTAAAAAATAAACATTTCAAATAAGATAGTATGTATGTATAAATGCATTTTGAAAAGCATTCAAACTTAGAACCATCGATATATATCGACAACGAGGGTTGCTTTACCCGGCATGATGAACACCCCTTCGTAGTTATCTGGGCTAAGGCATTAAAAAAAGAAAAAGGAAAAAAAAGAAAGAAAAGCATTTGTTTCTTTTCAATCTTTTCGAGAATTGAATTGGTTTTTATATATATATATATATATATAAAATAAAGGGAAAATGAATTCTAGTTTCAAAATATATCTAAGAAGGTGAAGCATTAGGTATACTTGATACCATGCCATAGGTGGCTAAGCTTTACCAAAATGCGAAAGAAAATCAATATTTCTCCTAAAGTTGTTGGGAGTGTAATTAAAATTGTTTTTAAAAATATTTTTATTTAAAAATATATCAAAACAATTTTTTTATTTTTTAAAAATTATTTATGAAACCAATACATAAAAATAATTTTAAAATATTAAAATATTTTAATTAAAAATAAAAAATATTTTTTTTTTAAAATCATTTTAAAATTCAGCAGCGCTAAACACTAATCTAAAATCAAATCCACCATGTCCCACAAGAAATAAGCACGCGAGCCCCGTCTCCGTTTACACGTCTGACACCTGGTCATATGGCAACTGTACGAAGAAAATAGGGGTAGACAACGAGGGAAGGGTATAACGGGGACTAGAGAAACATAAATTAAGGTATATAAATACAAATTTAACTTCATGGGAATTAAGGAAAAGCAGAAGGACACTCCAGTCATTTCAGCACTAGATTATTTGAACAGCAAAGGTAGGGGAAAAAAAGAAAAGAGGAAGCAATCCACCCGGGTCGGCTTGTGGGGGCGAGAGAAGGTAGAGAAATCGAGAAAGGAAGGAAAAGCCATTTGAGCCAGAGAAAACCAAAAAAAAAAAAAAAAAAAAAACTATCAATTTTGTGTAGAGGAGAAGGTGGTGCTTTCTTTCTGCCATCCAGTTCCTATCTCACCTATTTCCTCCTTCCCTCAGGCTGCTCAAAACTTTTATCTTCTCATATTCCCGGATTGAATATATCTTTTATCAGTTCATATCCATGAAAAGTTAGATTGATCTGCTCTTATAATTTGGTGCTGCTTGTGTTTGTTGATCTCTATCCTCTTCCTCAATCAACCTCTCTGTCTCTTCCCCTCTTCTCAGATACATGGGGAGAACAAGGACAACAACAAAACAAGCTGGTGACCCGAATGGATCTGCAACCCAGAATATGTTAGTAATTGCAAAAGAGCCCAGATACAGAGGAGTACGAAAGAGACCATGGGGGAAATTCGCTGCGGAGATTAGAGATCCCTGGAAAAAGACCAGAGTTTGGTTGGGCACCTTCGACTCTGCAGAGGATGCAGCTCGTGCCTACGATACGGCTGCTCGCTCCCTCCGGGGAGCAAAGGCCAAGACAAACTTTCCTACCTCTGCAACGAACCAGTTATTCAATCATCCAAGCCAAGCCCCGGCTGATCCCTTCATGGATCACCACAGTATAAATCCTCAAAGACCCACATCTAGCAGTTTGAGCAGTACAGTGGAGTCTTTCAGTGGTCCTAGGCCTCTGCAGCCAACAACAATGAAATCGGGAAGTGGGCCGAGGAGATCTCATCCACGGATCCCACCGGTTGTTCCAGAAGATTGTCACAGCGATTGTGATTCGTCTTCTTCGGTGGTGGATGACCGAGATATCGCATCCGCTGCTTCTTCTTTGTGCCGCAAGCCTTTGCCTTTCGATCTCAATCTCCCACCGTTGGATGAGGTTGACTTTGGCTCTGGCGATGATCTCCACTGCACTGCTTTATGCCTTTGATGAGGATGAGGATGATTGATGATTAATGGTTAATGATATATGATTCAATCTCTTTTTTTTGTTTATCTTAATTTTTCTTTTGTTTTTTTTTTTTATGATGCGGAAGAAAAGAACAAAAAAAATTACGAGATTGGATTATTAAGATAAAAATGATCGATCTTTATTATGTAGCAATGTTTTTTTATGAGAAAATGAAATTCCTACTATTGTTTTTCTCTTGATGATCTTTTTTTTCTATTTTGAGAAGGAGAAATCTTGTTTTCTCAACTACTGGAAGAAAAAAAAACCCATCATTTAGGAGGCTGTTCCAGGAAATTTTAATTAGAAATGCTGTTTTCTATTTGTATTGGGCTGTTTTTGATGCATATGCATTTCTGACAAGTTGTGCCTGGAAGGCAATGTTGCTGAACATAGAAAGTGAAAGCGTGTTCCCTCTTTCGGACAGGATCTGGGATGCCTGTTTTTTATTCAAGGATGCTCAAATAGTTATGCTTTCGGTGGTAGAATCCATATGAAGATGGAAGAAAGATTAAGAAAAAATGCTGTGAATTTGTTTGGAGTACCTTTTCTTTCATTTTCGAAGATGGTTTTGGAGTTATAAATTAGGCTATTGTTGATGAATGTTGTGTTTCACTGGATTAAAAACCTTTTGTTATCCCTCTCAAATTCTACCATCCATTTCAATGCTGTCCACCATGAAAAGGGTTTTCTTTCATGCTGCTCTACTTTCTTAATGTTTGGTATTAACATTGGAAGCTTCGACGATTCTGCTCTGGGTTCTCTGGTGCTTCAAGGAAAGGAAATAGAAATATGGGTGTGGTGTTCTTTGTTCGAACTAGATTTGAGGATCTTTCACCAGATCTGGCGATTTGCCAATCTGGAGAGAGTTTTGTTTTCTTTTCAACTTAATCTTTGTGGGTTTTTTCATGGTCTCCTGTAGAGAGCGTTTCTTAAGATAGTGATGGAGGCGGTAGGACAAAGAACTGCCTGTTCCGGCGGCCTAGAGAATGGTTCAGGTCTGGTCAGAGTTGACATGGTCGAAAATCTCTCACTGGCCCCACCCCCCCACAAATCACAATTAACACACCGGAGAACATTGCAGCAATGAGTGCCATGTTGGAGAGCCATGGTCCATGGTTATCAAGTAAAAAGTTTTGAGTGGGATTCTTACAATAACCACCATGAAGGCAGCATGGGTTCTCTAATTATTTGCCTCCAGCGTCAGGCTGTGAGATCTAATATTTTAGTAAGAAGAAATGGCATATACAGGGAATATGCTGATATTGGAGTGAAAGAAAGAGATGGAGACGAGGGCTCTTTCTTAAAATAAAATAAAAAATAAAAAATAAAATAGTTTAAATTTCAAATGAACTGGCAAGATTGTCTTCCGATAGGTTAGTAGTATAATTGAATTGATGGTAAATTAATTCAATTTATTTTCACAAGTATTTTAAACTAAGCTCACTTGATGAAAATCATTGCACGAATATCATTACATCAAAATATGAATTGATGTGTCCTGTGTAGTTATTTATATATAAAGGAGCTCCTTCAATTCCCTTGATAAAATGGCATCGTTTTGGGTTTGATGGTGTGCAAAACAGTATTATTTTGACGCAATTTTTTTTTTTAGAGTTTCAGTAATGATATATAAATCTTCTTGATTAGATGACCACTTGCTCTTCACTATCCACTTGATTACAAAAAGCAGGTCTTTACAATCATTTCATCATATCAACACATCTAATCCCAAAAATCTATTATTTCATATTTTATAAAATGATTTTCATGAATAATAATCAAATAAAATAAATATACAAATTCAGAAAAAAAAAAAACATTGTAAGATAAACACATGCATTTTGAATCATAATATGGTAAAGTGAATTCATATTGTTATAAAAGCCTAATAAGTCATTATATCTACAATATTACACATTCATTGCATTTGATCATTAATTACATACTGAAATTACATTGCAAAAGAATATTAATTCAAAATTACATTTTCATTACTTGAACAAAAGATATTCTTAATACTTAATACTCCACGAGATTGTGAAGTACCTGAAATTGATCTAACACAAATAAATCCACGTAATAAAACATACGAAACAAGAAGTCAATTTCAATAATATGTCATAGTCTTAATTCATCCTCACAAGCATTTAAATCACCATATTAAACCATATATTACCAAGCAATAGACCTATTATCATGTAGATAGTTCTTTTGTTTGTCCATTACCACACAACTAAGTTTACTTGTCTATTATTGGGCACTAGCCTCGTTACCAGGTAACTAGTTCTGCTTGCACGTTATAGGGCAACTAATTCCAAACATATTACAACTAAAATGTCAACATACCACATTTAAGAAATTTATAGTTACTTGACTAAATAAATTATTAAATAAAAATGACAGTGTGTCAAACACCTACCTGATGTCTGAGCTTTATATGCATTACCTTGTGGTTGTTCCACTCTTGCAACCTCTTATGTGTCGACATAAATTTTAAATATCACACTCTATCCATTAATTATTCTTACCTCTTTACAAATTGTAACATCCATACTTTTCTTAATAAAATTATGCACAATTTTATTCTTAAACTTAGGAAATCAATAATTTTTTTATTTGAAATAGTAATAGTTCACTTTCAATTAGAATAGTCAATCAGATCACATTATTAAATTTAATTAGTTCACTAGATACTACTAAATTTTATTGGTGTCCCTAACGATTGAAACAATCGACTAGTTTGGTTGATCGAATTACACAGTAGCCAATTTCATTGTGCCTTCTATTAATGGTTAACTAGACCATTTGGTAATCTTAAATAATCGACCGGTTTGTCTAGTATATCATATATTATTTTATTATTTTTTTCTCTTTTAATTGTTTTAATTCACACAATACCCATTTTGTTTTCATGTTTAAAAAATGGTCATAAAATCATAAGAACAAAATTTCAAACAACCAATTTTTATAACTCAACTCTTACATAACACCATTGCATTCAACATTTCATATATCCCATAATCATTCAAGTTAAATAGGGTTTACGTTCCTCTTTCCTTGAAGGAATCTTTGTCCTTAAAATTCAAAACTTCATACTTCAATCTAAAAACAATTTAGGATACTTCTTTCTCATCTTCGATTCTCTTTCTTGACCTAAAAGCTTCTTCATGACACCTTTATCATAAGGATCTTTTTATTTCTAAGTTTTTTTTTCGCTTTGATCCATTAATCTAATTGGTTTTAGTTTTAATGTCAAATCCTCCTCGATCTCATGAGAACTTTGTGGTAACATCCAAGAAAGATGTACTTCAGCTTTTCATAATAGTGAGACTTGAGATACATTATAAATCTTGGATTAATATAGGGGAAACCTACATATATGTTATAATCCCAATTCTTTTCATAACTTTATAGAGTCCAAAATATCCCGACTCTAGCTTTCTTTTTATGCTAAATCATATCTTATGTTTCTAAGAGTCAACCTTCAAAAATATTTTATCTTTAATATCAAGTTAAAGAGGCCTTATCTTATTATTTGTAGAACTATTTATCCGTCTTGGAATTTATTTATTTTATTTTTTATGATCTCTACTTTTTCCATGGTAACTTGTGCCAATTATATCTCAATTGATTTTCTACCACCAACCTCCTCTCAACACACTGATGTTCAACATTTTTGACCATATAATGTCTTAAAAAAAAACCACTCTCATTGCGTATTAGTAACTATTATTGTAGGTAAACTCCACCAATGGCAAATGGCCCTCCCAATTACTTTCAAACTCCAATATACAAGCTTTTAACAAATCTTTCAGTGTCTGGATTGTTCTTTTAGATTGTTCATCAAACTAAGGGCGGAAAGTAATGCTCAAATTTGATTTTGTTCATAAATCATGTTAAATATTTATCCACAAATAAGAGGTAAATTTGGGTCTTGATCTAAAAAACAACATAGGTACCCCATGTATTATTACCACCGCGTTCACATAAAATTTTGCCAATTTATCAATTTAGTTTGCCATCTTTATCTACGAGAAAAGAGCACACTTAACTAATCGATCTGTAAGAACCTAATTGGAACTATTATCCTTTTTTCCCTCTAGGAAAAAACAACATGAAATCCATAGTTTTATCTTCTCACTACCATTTAGGTATCAATAATGTTTTATCTTCTCACTACCATTTAGGTATCAATAATGGCTACAAAAGCCCCATTAGTTTTTGATGTTCCATTATCACTTACTGATATTCACCATACTTAGCCACATACTCAATCACTTCTTTATTCATATTTGACCACCAATAACCTTAATCACTTCATCATATCACCATATTAGATCACTTTAATCCTAATTTCAATCATTTCACATTTTATTAAATAATTTTCATTAATAATAATAAGATGAAATAAATACACAAATTCATAGAGAAACATTGTAAAATAAACACATATATTTTTAATTCTAATATGTTAAGGTGAATTCGTGTTCTTATAAGAACCTAATACGACTTTATATCCATAATATTACTTATATATTACATTTAAGCATTAATTAAATATCAAAATTATATTGCAATTTTTTTTAACTCAAAATTACATTTTCATTACTTAAACAGAGAGATTATGAGTATGTATTACTTCTACACAAGGTTGTGATTTACTTGACATTGATTTAATAAATGGTGTAAATAAATCCACATATAAAATAACAAGTCAACTTCAATAATATTTCATAGTTTTCATTCATCCTCTCAAAGAATTCTATAATCCTATTAAACCATCTTGCGAGGTCATATATTCTAGTCATTAAAAAATTGATGCCACCAACTCATTATTGAATAATATTCTTATCATCAAAATATAATTTCATTACTAGCTAACTAGTTCTAGAACCTATTATCGGGTACTGACCTTATTAGAGAGTAACTAGTTCCATAACCTATTATCAAGTACTAGCTTTATTATCGAGTAACTAGTTCCACTATTTATTTCAAAGAACTAACTCCATTACCAAGTAATTACTCTTACTTGCCCATTACTGAGTAACTAGTTTCACATGTCCATTACTAGACATTAGACTTATTATTAGGTAACTAGTTCTTCATGGTCATTATTGGGCATCAACCCCATTACTGAGTTAGTACGTCAAAACCTATTATAATTAAAATAACAACATACCATATTTAAAGAATTATAGTTATTTGACTAAATAAGTTGTTAAAAATATGTCATACACTTACCCAATATAAGAAAAATACCTCTAAAACTTCTAACAAACTTTTAACTAGATCCAATAGTTTAACAAAACATTTTACTTATTATTGTAAAGTTCACATTAAGAAATATTAAGTCAAAAATTGAATATGATTATTCAGCCCCTACATGGAACATATCAGGTGGCATTTCATTGTGTAGTGGTTATAAGGTGTTTGGTGGTCAAACAAAAAAAAGAGGCTAGTTTCACCATTAGAGAAGAGAGATAAAAAAAATTACGTATGGAGTGATCTACGGTGAACCTGCGAGCTCATTTGGGTTAGAAGTTTTAAATACTTGTTATTCAATTTTACTATCTAAGTCTAAATGGTTTTAAGCAAATCTATGGCTTTGATTCATTTGAGTTTTGATCAGGTGGGGTAAGTTAAGATCAAGTTTTTAAATCAATGGCTCTATATTTAGACAATTTGAATGGATGACTAAACTTCTGCCCACCTTTTCTTTTCAATGACTTTCCCTTTCTTTTTCAATGGACTAGACTTTGTCTCTTTAAAAAAATTGAGAGAAAGCAAAACAAAGGTGGTTGAATTAATTTGGGATTTTTGTTTTCTAAACTTTTTAAAACTTTGTAAGAAAATCTATTGCAAATTGTGCACCACCTATTTATATCCAATACACCTTGTAATCAATTGGCTTTCATTACTTCTTTATTCTTTTGATAAAATTAAAATCATTGCAAAAAAAAAAATCAATTTTAACCACCACAAATATCTTTTAGCTTTAATAACATGTTTTAAATGCAAAATTGTTCTTGGTAAATCATTTTATATTAACATGAGAATTTTTGTTTTGGCTATAAAATGATGGTTTTGGTTATTTTTATTGGAAACCTAATTCTAATCGTATAATGACATATTTGATCTTGGTAAATTGGTTTTAATTTGATCCAGCGAACTTGATTTTAACCTTAAAATATTGGGTTTGGCTAATATGACGGGAAACTTGATTTTTTACATTATAGCTCAATTTTTCATTCAAAAATTTCTTTTTTCTAGAAAAGTATTTTTTTTAGTCTTAAAAAGTAGATTTATTTATTTTTATTATTTTTGTAGTGATATGACCAAAATAGGTTATAACATGAACGATTTATGTAAAGGTATGACTAACTATTCATTTAATATCTAGTCCCGTGTTTCTCAAGTGTTGGGCTAATTCAACTTTATCAATTGTTTCCTTGTTTTATAGTTAACATGTACCTAAGATACAAGAGGATTGGGATCGCTTTACTAAAAGACAGACTGTGGAGCATCAATCCATCTAAGCATAAGTTATAGTTGTTATAGATAGGTTATTGTTCCATGTAATTGGCATGTTGCATATAAACTTACAGGGTAAGTGATATCTGATAAGGGATCATATATAATATTTTATTTAAATAGTATAAACTTTATATGGAAAATGAAGATTATATAATTTTAATTCTAGTATAATTTTTATTGTTTTTATTTGCATGCATTATTTTTTTATTAATATGGATGTTTGTTTCAGCTTGCACGCACCTCGACTAATCCTACGAGCTTTGAAGTTAACGACCATGTAAGCTTTCAGTGACTATAATATTAATGTGGATGGCCGGTTCAACTTGCGCATCTCGACTGATCCTACGAGGCCTGAAGTTAACGACCATGTAAATTTTCAGTGACCATACTATTAATAACCACAGGGCTCGAACCTAAAATCACAATTTAAACAAATATTTTAATTCTAAGATTTTTTCGCCAAACTGCTTACTAGATAGTTTGAATGCAATATTCTTGACAGCATAGCTGTATGTGTTCTTTGTAATTTTGCAATACACACTACTAGTTAACCTGTTAAATTCATAGGGTTTTCATATGATTTTTTTTATTATATTAAAAATTAACTTAGGAATCCGCATTCACCTCTATGCGTGGGTTTTAACTTTAAGAACCACTGTTACCTCTTCCGTGAGAATTTTTTTCAAAGATTGCTTGCATACCCTTGAAACAGCTAAGGGAAAAGTGAATCAAAATGTCAGCCAATCATAGTTTGCCACTAAATGCTTTCACCATCCTATAGAGCTTAAAATCTTTTTTTTTTTTTAGGAAAAAAGAGAACAAGAATATGATTAGGTAGCACATGCGACAGAGTTTGAACTACTTTAATATAAAGAACATATAATATATAGTCCACGGTCTGACATCCCATGTTGCAGTGAGATGTTCGCCATTGCTTGAATGACGGGCCTTTCATGTGCAGGTCCCACGTTCAGCTACTAACATGACGCTGTTTTTTTTTTCTTATAAGAAAAATTAAAAATAATTTAAGACAAAATAAAAAACAGAAAACACCTTTAAAATAAAAAATATATATATATATATATATATATTTTATTACTTTCTGTTCCATCATCGTAGTGTCTATTGTATTCACTGGTCGGCAATGTTAGAGTGAAATGAACATGGGACTTACTTTGTACACATAAAGGAAACAAAACATAAACAAGTTTTTTTTTTCGTGTCATGGATGACAATAATTGGTTAGATAGCCAATCAATTACTCGTAATATTGTGGGGTAACTAATTCTAGTTCCTCGATTCAATAAATTAATTCGAAAAAAATTAAATTTTGTTTTTTAGAGAATCCTTTAAAGTTAATTTATTGAATTTTATCTATGCGTATCAATTCGTTGAAATTTTTATTAACATTGTTTTTTAAAATATTTTTTTTTAAATATATTAAAATGATATTTTTATAATATTTAAAATTATTTTTGACGACATCATATGAAAATAATCTTAAAATACTCAAAAAATTAATTTAAAATAAAAATATTTTTTTTAATTTTTTTAAAAACACTTTAAAATATAATATCAAACATAATCTTATACGATTTAATTAATAGTTATGCAAATATAAAAATATATACCAAAAAATAATATCCGCAGCTTTCTCAACTCTTTTTATCTAGCAAGTTTCTGTCAGAGATAGAACATACTGTCAACAAAATAAAATAATAGAAAGGGAGTTGATAGAAAAGCATAACAATATATGTTAAAAATAATATATAGTCTCTCAATTTTTCCAGCACCATTTATCTTGGAATATTTTTTTATATCATTCAATATATACATAAATCTGTAAAATAAAAAATGGAAGGGAAAAAAATTGTAATTCATAGATCACATAATATGACCATAATTTTATGAGATGACAGGTTTTGTTCTTGAGAAAAACAGCAAATTTAAATCTCTCGGTCACTAAAATGACTGAGGGAGTGATTTCAGAATTAAAACATAACATGGGGTTTCAAAATTAAAAAATTCCAGTTGGTTTCCTTTCCTTTTGTTTTTCCTATAAATATACTGTTCCAAACGCGATCATGAGCTAGAGAATCGTCACAAGATCTGTTTTTTGAAATTGAAGCAGTTTCTGTAATCTGTACAACACTCTCACTCAATCCCTGAGCTTGGCCTCCCTTTCTCTCTCAAGTCTCAAACCAAAATATGGAAGAAAACAACACCAGAGAGTCATTAATGGAGCGTAATAAGAAATTACATCGAAGCCAATCACATGCAGACGATGAATTAAAAAGCTTCAGATCATACCTTCGATGGATGTGCGTCGACCAATCAAGCATGGCAACATCATGTCTATCATGGGCCGTGTTCGTTTTGTTGGGCCTTGTGGTGCCTGCAATATCACATTTCGTGCTGGCTTGTTCCAGCTGTGATAGCAGGCATGGAAGGCCTTACGACGGTGTCGTTCAATTGTCACTGAGTAGCGTTGCAACGCTCTCCTTTGTTTGTTTATCAAGATTTGTCAGAAAGTATGGCCTAAGGAGGTTCTTGTTCTTTGATAAGCTTTGGGATGAGAGCGAGACGGTTCGAAGTGGCTACACCAATCAGCTCAACGTATGTTTACCTATCTCTCTCTCATATATTCTATTTTATTTATTTACGTGTCAAAATTTGGAGATTTTTTGGAGAATTTTTATTAGTATGGGGGCTACTGATCATTCCCGAAAGGTTGCGCCATAATTCTCATTCTTCTGGGAAGAGGGAACAGAAGATTTCCGGCCTGGAGTTTCAATTGTTGATAGTTTTGAGAATTCAATTCATTTTTGAAATAGATTTCCATTTTTATTAAACCAGTTAACAGGAATGAACTATTGTCGAGTTACTCCAAAATCACAGCGATGATCTAACCTAGGAGTAAGGATTTCATACTTTTGGTGGGTGTCATAAATCAAAATCAACTTCATGAAAATGAACAGATTGGTGATGAAAACGTTTGCTGAAGCTCCGGACTGTTATGAGCAAAAAAGAGAACCCCGTTGCCTAAAAGATTCAATGTTGTCTTTGTAAAGCATAGGATCTGCAAGTGATTGTTAGACATTAGACGAAGAGTAGATTCCCTCATGTAAACCACGAATCAAAACTTGAAAGCTACAACTTTTTCTCTTTTTTTCCCAGCTTTAAGCTGCCGTTCCTTCAGAACCAGTAGCTCTTTCTTTAATATATAAGAGTAGAAATTCATATTTTGGATCGACTGGCCAGCCACATGTTCAACCCAGGAAATATTTTGAAGAAGAGTGCATCAAGGCCATGTAGACTAAACAAGGTTTATTACGACTTGTTGCAAGGATTCCTTTTTGCCCGTGGAAAAATTTAAAGGGTGGTGAGAAAAGATTCCCAAAAATTTATTTGTCCAAGATCGTCGACTAGATTTTAATATGCAGGACAAGATGAAAAGGAAAAAAACAATTTACGCTGTTATAAATTTGGCACATAATGCTCTTCTACATTTTGCTTTGGTAAACTTATAGTGATGTTCTTATTATTCATGCAGAGTTCATTGAAGCTTCTGTTGATCTTTGTCCTCCCGTGCTTTGTAGCAGAATGTGCATACAAGATATGGTGGTATGCATCTGGCGCTTCACAAATCCCATTCCTGGGCAACGTGGTCCTTAGTGACACTGTTGCTTGCATACTGGAATTGTGCTCCTGGCTTTATCGTACGATAGTAATCTTCTTGGTTTGCGTTCTATTCCATCTGATATGTCACCTCCAGATCCTACGGCTCCAGGACTTTGCTCGAGTCTTCCAAGTGGAATCTGATGTGGGTTCTGTGTTGTCGGAGCATCTCAGGATCAGAAGGCATTTGAGGATCATCAGCCATCGTTACCGTGGATTTGTTTTATGCTCCTTGATTCTGATCACGGGGAGCCAGTTTGCTTCATTGCTCATAACAACTCAGGCTCATGCTGTTGTTGACATTTATAGAGCTGGAGAACTTGCGGTATGAATTTTCTCCCCTATGATGATGAATAGCAGCTCTAAAAACATGCAAATGAGGAAATTCTTACCTGTTAAACTAATTTTTGTTAGTAATATGAGTTTGTTCTGTTTATGGCAGCTCTGCTCTATAACTCTTGTCACGGGGCTCCTCATAATACTGCGCAGCGCCACAAAAATCACACACAAGGCGCAAGCTGTTACTAGCCTAGCAGCCAAGTGGCATATTTGTGCAACACTAGACACAGTTGATGCAACCGAGGCTGAAACTCCAAGGTTTGATAGTGGCCAAGTCTTTCCAGTTGTGGGCACTGACGGGGAGTCAGATGGAGATGGTGCTGGTGATGAAGAAGATGAACTGGACAATACTAAGTTCATTCCAGCTTTTGCTCACAATACTATATCATTCCAGAAGAGACATGCTTTAGGTATGTATTACACTCTATGCACCAGAAAATTTCAGCTGTAACCATGTAATTTAGACTTTGAGAATGTGTAGAAATACCAAATAACATCATATAGAATGTGATCTAAAATGAACTTTCGTGGTCAGTTCTAGAAAAAAGTTGGTGGGATAAAAGCAAAATTTAGGTAATGATCATTGATATTATGGTGGTTAAGATCAGATGATAACACAAGTCAAATTCTAGGTGGGCTAACTCCAACTTTCCTTGAGAATTCGTTGAGTTTGCATGCAATGGGCTAATTATTCTTTGTGATCGAATTGCAGTGACCTACTTCGAGAACAACAGAGCCGGGATTACTGTGTATGGCTTCACCCTTGACAGGAGCACGCTGCACTCAATTTTTGGTGTTGAGTTCGCTCTAGTCCTATGGTTGCTAGGAAAGACTGTTGGTATTTCTTAAGGAGGGAAAAAAACAGAGATAAAATAGTAATTTTTTATCTGGATTTTTCATTTTTTTTATATAGTAAATAATAACTGGTGAGCTTAAGAATTCTGTTTCTTTGCTTGCTTTGTATGGATTGAGAGATATCTGTTTATGGTAGAATTACGTCTTGTGCTATTTTTAATTTTTCTTTGGGATTATTATTTACTTTTGATATGTGAATTCACTGTATCACTGTACCTATGTCTTGTGATTTTCCTCTCTTTTCTTATTTATTAAATATATGTTATTTATCCGTGACAGTTCGGTGAACCTGTGCCTGTAATTTTTCTTTTCTTATTCTTGGAATTTTTATTTATTTATTTATTTGATGTTAAATTCTTGATGGAACCAAATATGTGGAAAAAAATATACCCTTTTCAAAGTTGTTTCATCATGGAAGTGAAAGTCAGTTGTCTCAAGGAAATCATGAAACGCAATTGCTTTCTTTTTCTTTTTCTTTTTTCATTTAAGGATAGTTGCTATTTACTAGAAAGAGTAGAATCAGGAGCAATGAATGGTTATCAATTTCTTTGAAGAATTTTGATAAAATTTCAAAAGGTTTTAAAATTAAATTGTTGGAGAAAAGGTCATGCTTAGTTTGTAGAATTTTTTTTAGAATAACTAGCGATTAAGAAACCAGATTAGTTTCTACAACAAATATTAGATAATATAGTTAATGGGCAATATAAGTTTGGCTAGTACCTACAATTCAAAAGTGAGGGAGGTTATATGCCGAATTGACTCGTAAAATCATATATACCTTCCAAAATCGTATAAAAAATCAAAAAATAATGAAATCGGGAGTTGTCCTGACAGATTAGATCAAAGTCATAAAGTCAATTAACTCGTACTGATTTTACGAGGTTGATAAAAGTGTTGAAAATTAACTAACAAGCACAATGCATCTCTCAACAAATAGCATTTGCTTCGCCAATCGCCACTTCCAACTTGATTGCACATCATAACCTATTATGACCTATTTAAATAATAAAAAGGGAAAGAGAAAAAAGGATTGTCCTAGATATATCATCAAATCAAATCTTGAATCTGAAACACCATATGAAGTTTTCCAAACAAGTGAAACTGAAGAATCTTTGAAAGTTGAAAAAATCTGACCATACAAACCAACAGATATAGGTGAGGCTTCCTTCTCTGCGTTTAGACAGGCATTTATGGGTTGTTGCAAGTGGACAACTTATTGTTGTGATGTAAAAATAAGATCAACTTCTTGTCCTATTCATAGGCTTTATTTAGTTTGCTACATGTGAAAGTACTTGCGGTTCTGTTAAGTTTGTATGATCTTAAAAAGTTTGTTGAGAATCAATGCCTTGTAATTTTTTTGCTTAGTTTTTTGAGTGGAGGGGTCACGAATCAATGGTGGTTTGAATATTAGAAAATTTAGGATTTATGTATGATACGATTTCTGAAATATTCAAGGTTTGTTTGAGAGGGAGACAAACATAGGTGAAAAATTATGGGTGAAATAAGAAAAAGGTATGGTGGAATCAATGTTAGTTGTTGAGGCTTGTGAATTTTTTATCACATTCGCTTCTAAAAACTTATTGAATGATCTGGTTTCACCGCCTATTAATTTGGGTGTGCAGCAAGGTCTTGGTAAGGTTGTAGAAGGTTCTCACTAGAATTATGTGATTTTCTAGTATGTTTCTGGCTTGAAATCTAGTGGGTCTATATTGGTGTATATGAAATTATGCTCATATATTAAATATCATTGTTCTCCATTCAGTAAAGGCAAACTCATTTTAATTGCAATTTATTTTACCTCTGTTTCTCATAGTGCCATCGAGGGATAAGGAATTTGTTTGTTGCTCAAGCTAAATGTTTGATTAGTTATTTTAATTGTGCTATATTGTTATTTAATACTTGACTGGAATTGTCATATATAAGCGATATAAAAAAATATTTTACGATTTGATTTTATATTATATTTCCGTGTCGTGTCAAAAAAAAGATTTTGACAGCATTGGTTGTAGCTTTTTGGCGACACCAATGACCTTCTTTGATGGAAAAACTTGCCTTTTGTGGTGTCTCTCCTTGCATCGCATTGTGTTTTTCCATTTACGATGGTGTGCAGTCTTTATTATGACAATTTATTACAAAAATGTTGTATTTCTTCTTTCCCTTCTTAATGGTTGTCCACTTATTTTATCTTTGAATTTGTGTTTTTTTATTGCTATTTGTTTAATTCATTTTTGTAAATTTGAATTTGTTTTTCAATTTCATCTTATAATAAAAAAAAGTCATCTTCTCATTTGTTTTTATTTCATATTTGGTTCTTAATTTTTTTTATTAATATTTTTTGTTTCAAGTTTTTTTTTTTTTTTTTTTTTTTTGTAAAATTGATTTGTTTTCTTCATTTTCATCCATAGCCATAGGGTTAGGGGGAACTTTGGCTATGTTTTTTTTTCTCAATAGGGTGGTCCTGATTTCTTTGTACACTTTCTTTTTAGTTTCATTATTCCACGTTGAGTTTTTTTCTTCTTCTGGAATCAGACTTCATGATTTTCTTTGCTTTCCTTTTTTTTTTTCTAGTTATTGAAATCTCATCATTTGGACTGTGGGCTTAACGAGTTAGACTAAGTTGATTCATGTTCTTTTTTGGGTTTATTTTTTTTTCAAAACTTAATATTGTTTTTGCATTTATCCTTAAGCCTTCATTTATTTTAGAATTATGCTTCTCAAGTTTTTCTAGTATGCCTTATTGGATTATCTTATTCTTATGATTAAGGTCGAGAAGTTTGATCACTTGCTCAATTCATTTTTTCTTTCTTTTTGATAGTTGAACTTTTTATTTTCAATTTCATCCTTCTACATTGAATTTGTTTTCACAATTGGATAGGTTATCTAGAAAGGTGGAGAAGAAAAAAATGTTGAAATAAGAGTTGTATTTAATAACGTCAGCGCCCCATTAAAATAAAACTTAGAGAAAGGTAAGGTTAGGAGGTAAGAAGAAGATTAGATAAGTGATTTGGGTCATTATTTTTTATTGTCTTTATTGGCTTATCCTAGTATCATGATCTTGATTGCAAACTTGGCATACTCTTTTAGGATGGTTGAAGTAATTTATTTTATTATATTTTAATTTTTTTTCTATATTAGGCTCGTTAGGATATAAGCTTCGCCACCATTTCATTTTGTTTTTGCCTTTTTTGTTTTAATTCTCATTATATATTTTATTTGTTTAGCTCGATCCATTTATTATGGTTGCATATTTTATTTATTATCTAGTTAAATTATATCAACTTATTTGATTCAATTAAGTTTGTGCCACAAATAGATTTTCCTAGTTCTTTAAAACATGATTGCATCTTCCATAAATCTTTTTTATTGATAAAAAAAACATTATTTCAATCCACAACATAATAAGAGTCCACATATATAATGAAATTAACTAATGTCAAATGTCCTATATTCATAAGTTTTATTTTATACATATCTTGATGCAAATAAGTGATGAATAAAGTTTTACATGCATTGATTATTAAGCAACCTCCTACTAAAATTGTAAGAATCAAACATAAAATTTTGGTATTACTCATTTAATCCAAGATCCAAGTCAACATCAAATTCAGGAATACTCACTTAATTAAAAAGTTCAATTCAAAGCGAATAAATTAATTTAGAATCATAAAACATTTGAAGTTTGAATATTCATTAAATAGTAAGAAAACAAATCCTTGTTGATTTCAGCCTTATTGATTCAAAAGCTTTTCTTAGAATGAATATTCAAAGAAAAATACTATATTTTATTTTTCTTGTTATCTATTTGCAAATAAATCAACTATAAATCCAAGATCAGACACATTAATTGTTAAAGGACTCAATTGTTGGAAGAAAGTTAATGATAACAGAGTGATGTGTTTTTTTTCAACTTATATGGCAAAAGGTATGAATTCAATTCATAGATTTGTTGTTAAATGCTTAAAGAATTTGAAAAATATGTCATTTCATATTGAGAAGGTGGTTAAGAGGCAAACTTATCGAGTAAATATAAATAACATATTGTATATTAAATCTTTAATAAATATTATTTATTGGCTCATATTTCAAACATATGCTTTTAGAGAAAATGATGAACAACTAAAATAAAAATAAAAACAAGGTGATTTTTATTGAAATGGTGGAGTTTTATCATCATATAATACACAAGTAGGTGCTCTTATTTGGCGTAATGTTTCTCAAAACGCTAAATAAACATCACATCAAATTAAAAAAAAAATACCTTTTTATTAGAAATGTTCAGTTCCTTGTGAGATTGATGATGTGAAGTTTTGTTTAATTATTAATGAAGCTCAAATTGAATCTAAAAGAGAGATAATGACACTTGTTATTAGTTTTGTTGACATAAGTTGATTTATATGAGAACATTCTTTTTGGATATTATAAATGTCAAATATTAAATTGCTTTAACTCGAAAGAAAGATATTTGAAATATTAGTAATTTGCATAGAGAGTATAATGGTTTGAAACTTTATTCATTATAGATTTCTCTAATGCATATCATGTATATTGCTTAGCCTATTAATTATAATTAGCTCTTATTGTTTAAAATAGACAAGTATCTAATGTTCACACTTTTTTTTGAATTTTTATTTTTATTGTTAACATTTTTAGGGCTTCTTGCAAGCACAATTATGAATTATAGTCTTTTTAAGTAGCTAAAACCAAACATTTAATTGTTATTGGTTATATTAAAATGGGTAAAAGAGCTACTTAAATAGGTAGATGGATTTTATACTTTAAATTAGTTTGTAGTCTGATAAAATATATAAGATAACTTGATCGGTTCTTGAGAATTGCTTAAAATTGATATATTTATACTTAATGTAGTAACACTGCTTTTATGGTTAAGTCGCTCATGTCATTTGATTTTGTAATCATCTTATATGAAATGAAGAATGTAATAGGAATTACTGATATGTTTTGCAAAACCTTGTAGCAAAAATCTAAAGACATTTTAAATATTATGCTTTTGGTGTATAACAAAAAAAAAGATGATGGTTATGATATCATTTTGCAAGAATCAAGACATTGAATTTCTAATATGGATGGTTGATTTTCTAATTAAGAATGATTTTGATGTTATTTTGTTTTTAGTAACACTTGAGCATCACTATCGAGTTTATATATTTATATCTACCATTGATCAATAATTGAAACAGCTAATTAATAGATTTAAAAAGCAAGTGATCATGTTTTTTTTATGTTGAGCGCAACTTTGATCCTAAAAATGCCTAAAACTTATTAAATATTTAATAAATATGCACGCTTGTTGATAAGTTCTAAGTTGAAGAATTTTTTGACTAAGAAAAAAATCATTTGAGATTCTAGTTACAACTTTATGAGTTTGACATATCCAATCATTAGAGTTAAAAAAATTGTTCTCAATTGTTGATTTATGCCAAAAATCAATAGAAACTAAATCAATCATAAGAGTTATTTCACACTTATTTCAAGAACTTGCATTCCATAAACCTTTATCATTTAGACCTTTTTTTGGATAATTATACTATACTTTAAAATACTTACTTGGGTGTAAACATTATTCAAATGCAATAGACCATCTTAAGTTTTTTATTTTTCAATTAAATCCTTTTTTTTATGATTGGGTGGTTTATATTTTTTTTATTGGTTCCCTCAAACTTTTATTTTTCATTCCCATTATTTATTTTTTTATCTAGTACTCTTGATTTTTATTTAACAATAATATATTTAAATGTGAATTTAATAGTAATTTGAAAAATAAAATTTATTTTTAACTCTTTTTTTTGACATCTAAAACAAAACAGCTTCCCAGCTCAAATATTTGTTTTTAGCCCACAGTATTTGGGTCCGCATCCCTAAGCATATGTTATTGGGCTTGCAGCCTCGGTCAAAGTAGAGAGGCAACCAGCAAAATGCGGTTGCATCCCTCCTCAAAATCATATGAAAACGACATCGTTTGCGTCGCTTTCCAAAATTTTAACTCAAAGGGACCATTTGCGTCGGCGAGGAGGTCTGTGTCCCATACCGGGGCAAAGCAATTAAGAAAACATAGCAATCTAAGAAGACATTTTTTTAAAATATTTTCTCGCCTTTAGATTGCTATTATTTTTTCCAATCGGAAATAGAAATTCATTTGGTTTCGTTTCAAGAGTGACACAGTTTTGTGATATTTTCAAGAGAATGGAAATATCTTCAGGCGATATTGGTTCCTGCTCTAAAGACCAGAAAAACATGTATCAAGAGTGGTTTCATTATGCCGATTCAGGTCGCTTCAATTTCTTCCTTCCTTTTATTTCTTCCTCTCCTAGTTTGTGTCTGCTGCTTTCTGATTTTATTTTTTTTAAAGATGGTGATGGTCGAATTACTGGAAATGATGCTGCCAAATTCTTTTCACTGTCTAAATTATCTCGCCAGGATCTCAAGCCGGTTCGTTTATTTTTTCTTGATTTTCTTTAATAAAATCTTATACTTCCTAAGTTTTATTTTTATTTTTGAAAGGTATGGGCCATTGCAGATTCAAAGCGACAGGGATATCTTGGCTTCATAGAGTTCGTTATTGCTATGCAGGTTTGCATTAATTAGTTAATTAATTTTAATTTTAATACTAATACTAATTAAAATTAAATTGATTTTTCAATGTTTTTCTTGTTTTGTAGTTAGTTTCGCTGGCGCAATCTGGCCGTGAAATAACAAATGATATCCTAAATAGCGATGGTAAGATTTGTATCCATGTATATATAAATTGAATAACTTAATTTGATACTGGATTTTATAATATAATGTAATTAAATGATATTGCAGTTGACTTTCAAAGTCTTCAACCTCCGTCGATGGAAGGTTTGGATGCGTTATTAGCTGTAAGTGAACGTGTGCTGCTGCTTTATTTGGTTTTTCCATATTCATTCTCTTCTGATTTTTATTTTATTTTAAATCTTGGTCTGCAGAAGAAAAGGCGTTCTTTGAAATCAAATGATAATGAAGCAAATGGTAATGAGGCTTGCTCTTTTTTCTTTTCTTTTTTAATTATCGAGCGAGCTTTCACTAATTTTGTCGCTTGCTCTTTGTTTTACTTTATTAATATTATGGAGCTTTCACTAATTTCCAGCAATGCAGGTACTCCTACAGTGCAATCATCGCCTTCGGCAAATTGGTTTTCTGCAAAACCATCAAGAAAGGTTTGTGTTTATGTTCTTTATCTAAATTGGTGACTGTTTGTAAAACAGTTTGGTATTTAGACTTCATTCAGAAGTGTCATATTTCATTAGCAACAATTGATAGGTTTGTGATGACAATGATAACTGATGTACCAAATCCTAACCGGAATTTATATCATCCTAATTGCCTGACAGTGTATATGGATTGCTTAATTGGAGATTCTGAAATTTACTTCTTGTTATTGTTAATTTATTTGTGATTCTTGATCTCTCGCTCACAAAATTAACGTGTTTCCATTAATATTTAATCTGTATACATGCAATGCTTTCTCCTGTTGAAATGGAAGATGTTCCTGTGATAACATATTTAATCTAAATCCTATCGGTTAATATTTCTAATATATATTTTTCATAGCCTTATTTGATTTTGTTTAATTTTTTGATATATGCACCTGTTTTTAGTCAAAGCCTGTCTTCTCTGTGAGCTTCAATTTCATGATATATTCACAGGCATCGCTGTCCTCTGTTACATCGATAATTGATGGCTTGAAGAGACTGTACATTCAGAAGCTGAAGCCATTAGAAGTTACTTATCGTTTTAATGATTTTGTATCTCCAGCCTTGGTGAGTGGATAGTTTGCCTAAAAACTTTTGAGTTCAGTTGATATGCATGAAAGTATATTTATTAGTATCCCTATTGTGTTCCTGTCTATTTAACCAAAAAAAATTCTTTTTTGCTATATTGTAAGATCAGATAGTGATAGAATATGAACTTATCTGTTTCTGTGGATGGGTTGTTCACTGCAGACAAATAGTGATTTTGATGCCAAACCTATGGTTATGCTTTTGGGTCAATACTCAACTGGAAAAACTACATTCATTAAGCATTTACTTAAAAGCAGTTATCCAGGTGATTATCCCTCCTTCCCTTCCTTGCTTTCTCTCTCTCACACACGGTGTATGTGTACATGTGCATGCCAAGTAAGAATTGCTTTGTATCATTGTACTGATTTCCCTTGTATTTTACTACAGGAGCTCATATTGGACCTGAGCCTACAACAGACAGATTTGTTGTTGTGATGGTATTCAGAAATTTATTATCTGTTATGTTTCGATGAATACTGTATGGTATCACTTGCCAACAGTAAAATCATTCATTTATTCTTCTTGTTTCTTGAATGTGTTTGCCTTTTCTTGTGCAGTTTCTGAAGGTTCTTAAAAATCAAAATTATTAGAATTTAACATCTGGAGAACTTCCCTTTTCATTTAATCAATGTTCTAATTTCCTCCTTTTGTTATCAGTAATTGGTTAAAGTTTTCCTAGTGCTGTTTTACATCTTGATGATTTTTGTATTGATGTGACCAAATAATTTCTTGACTGGTTTACTTATAAATATTATTACTCTATTGATTTGTAAGCTTGTTTGGTCTTAATCATCAACTTTTAAAGCAGATTCCAATTCATTTCCATGTTTATATATCTGCTGGGTCCTTTTCAGTTTTACCATGTGCCTTTTGATTTCTTTTAATAGAACTTCCTCCATTACTTGTTACACTTACCTGTCTACTTTAAAGTTGGAGATGCTTCATGTAACTGTTAAAAATGGGGATGTTTATGCAAATTTAGGTCAGCAATAGCTTTGATGAACTTCTCTGAAGTCATGTGGTTAATGCTCATTGGGCTTTTAAGCTATGTCATAGAGATGACGGATGCAAATGATCCAGTAATTGCTGAGCCTTATCAGCAAGTTGATTTGGGAAAACTATTTCAGGAAATTTAGCTTGGTTTTTTATGTTTTGTTCAGTTGGTCTGTATTAGTTTTACTGGAAAGACTAGCATTCATTGTTTTGTCGTGGTCATTTCTTACTCTTAGTAATCTGTTCATTATCTTACCAACACTGATTGCATATTAATCGTTGTCTACTGTAGTCTGGGACTGATGATAGAAGTGTTCCAGGCAACACAATTGCAGTTCAAGCTGATATGCCATTCAGTGGACTCACAACTTTTGGAACTGCATTTTTGTCAAAATTTGAATGTTCTCAAATGCCACATCCTGTAAGTCTTAGAATCTAAAAAACACAGTTTTTGTGATTTTGGTTCTGGAGCATCTGAAGATTTCATTCATTATCATGTTTCAAGCTGCTGGAGCATATTACATTTGTGGACACACCTGGAGTTTTATCAGGAGAAAAACAACGGACACAACGAGCCTATGATTTTACAGGTGTAACATCATGGTTTGCTTCAAAATGTGACCTCATTCTCCTTCTGTTTGATCCTCACAAGCTTGATGTCAGTGATGAGTTCAAGCGTGTTATTACATCTTTACATGGTCATGATGACAAAATCCGTGTGGTTCTCAACAAGGCAGATCAAGTGGATACTCAGCAAGTAAGAATTTACTCAGCTAATTCATTTTTTTTCAATCTTCAATTCGATTAATGTGTATATGTATAAATCATATAGACACATGTACTTATAATACATACGTAATATAGAAGCTATAAAAGAACCATTTGTTTACAGGTTTTTGTTCTATTATGCAGCTTATGAGAGTCTATGGAGCTTTAATGTGGTCACTTGGGAAAGTTCTCAATACTCCAGAAGTTATGCGTGTCTATATTGGGTAAGCTCTCTATCAATAAATTTAGTACAACATCACTCAAATGAGCCAAGTCAACAAACTGTCAAGTTTTTTTCTTTCTGCTCATTAATTATAGAAGGTGGGCTGTTGAATATTCTTTGTTGCAGAAAAGTTGTTTTTACAAGGAAGAGGGCTTAATCAAGGCAGTTGATTAATGATATTGATTTGTTCATTCTTTATTTATTTATTTATTATTTTATTTTTATATGGAAAATCCATCAGCCTATGCTATTGCCAATAGCTTGTGGTCCTCTAGCCTTTGTTTTATAACCTAGCTTCATGAGAAATTGATGGTTACCATTGCAGCTCATTCAATGACAAACCAGTTAATGAAGCTGCTGTTGGTCCAATTGGGAAAGAGCTTTTTGAGAAAGAACAGGAGGACCTTCTTTCTGATCTAAAAGATATACCAAAAAAGGCCTGTGATCGACGGGTGAGTTTATTTGTTTTAGTTTTAATAAACTTAGGAAAACTATGCAAGACAGATGCCTGAAAATACATATAAAGTCATAACTTGGTTTTGAAAAGTAATGGACCTTCACCTCAGGTCAGGTTAACTGGTTTTTGAAATTATGTTTGTGAGGAAACTGAAGATTGTTCCTTGGTTGAACATATTCTCCAACTCGTTTTATTTAAGAATTTGAATTTGTCCCTTGGAATCGCTGTACTTGAAAGGATTTCAACGGAATTGTTTTTTTCCTCACAGATAAATGAATTCGTGAAACGTGCTAGAGCTGCCAAGATTCATGCTTACATTATTAGCCATCTTAAAAAGGAGATGCCCGCGATGATGGGTAAAGCAAAGGCTCAACAGAGACTTCTAGATACCTTGGAAGAGCAGTTTGGAAAGGTAGCAGCTTTCCTTTTTCTCTGCAATAAATTTCATCCTTGCAGAGAGTGCTGACATTTTTATTTTGCACAAGATAAAATATACAATATTTTGACATTATTCATGTTCATGCAGGTCCAAAGGGAGTTCCATTTACCTCCAGGTGATTTCCCAAACGTGGAGCAGTTCAGGGAGGTTCTGAGTGGCTACAACATGGACAAGTTCGAGAAATTGAAGCCTAAAATGATACAGGCTGTGGATGACATGCTGGGTTATGACATCCCAGAGCTGTTAAAGAACTTCAGAAATCCATACGGCTGATGTGAGCTGCTCTGGTGGATAAGCTTTGATTGTTGACTCTCGAATGTAACAAACTATGTATGTGGCTTATATACATGGTTTATATTGTTAACGTTGGGCTGCTGCCACTCGCCCGCAGTTAACTGACTGTTAATTCTTTTTAATAGGGATGGCAACGAGGCAAGTTATACCTCTCTAGTAACCGCCTTCTGTTAATCGGGACGGGAAAGACGAGCTTAAAGATTCATCAGTATAAAACAACGATATTTTTTTTATATTTATAATTAACATTTTATGCTTATTGTACAATAAATAAAATAAGTGTTGAATTCATATAAAACTTGAATTTTGAAATAATTTTTATGCATAATTAAATATAAATAATCAAAATATAAGTCACTTGACAAGACCAAAAGCAATATATATGACAAAAATTAGTCGTCTTGGTAGGTACGTGACAAATCCTTGTATGATAATCTGATAGGTGTGGCTATGAAAGAGATTCTTCCTGGGGTGGCTATAAAAATAGAGAAAGTATTGACTTAACTTGGTAAAAAACTGTCAACTCGGAATAAAATATGGGTGGAAAATCCATTGATTTTTTTTTTTGAAAAACAATAAAATTTTTGGGTCATTGAGTTGACCCTCTCAATCCATGACTTGAATCTTATTTTAGATTGATTTCTAAGTTGAGTTTAAAAACTATGATAATAACTATTTTTATTCATATATCGATTTGGGTCAACTTGTGTTGATCCTTCTGATCTATGACCTTGGCTTTGCCCTGATTGACCTCTAAGTCAGATTTTAAAACTATGATAATAACAATTATTATCCTTACATTGACTCGAGTTAGAGTCAACCCGGGTTGACCCCTGAATCAAGTTTTTAAACAATGATAGTAACTATTTTTATTTTATATTAACCCATTGATTTAATCCTTTTAACATGTGAATTAGGCTTTATCTTGGGTTGACCATTGCGTCAAGTTTTAAAACTATGATAATAACAACTTGCATCGTTACATTGACTCAAGTCAATGGTTAACCTCACTCGTGACCCAAGCCTTGCCCTGAGTAAATCAACAAATTAGGTTTTAAAACTATATTAATAACTATTTTTTATTTTTACACTGACATAGGTCAACACGAGTTAATCCAACCTGTGACCTAGGCTTTATCCTTGATTGACCTCAAGTTGAGTTTTAAGACCATAATAATAATTATTTTTACATTTATGTCTTAGTTGAACAATCTTGGAATTAAAAGTTTTTTACAAGGATATTTATGAATAAAAAATAAAAAATATTATCTTTAAAACACGTCCCTTATGTAACTCTTGTTTTGAGAGTACAAAAATTCACTCTAAAAACATCCTAGATATAAAATTTAATTTAACTTCTTTATCTTTTCAACCAAACATATTTGGGAAGGAGGTGAGGAACAAGCCCATAAAATGGGAGAAATTAGCATCCTTATTCTTATTTTTTATGAAACCTTATATTATTCTCCGACTATGCATCATCTTCTTTTTAGTCCCTAATCTTAATATTTTTTTGAATCACATCCTTAAAGTATCAAATATCAAAGATATTTCAATCATGTCCTTTCATATATGTTACTTTTTATTTCGGTCTTTATTCTTTTAATTTTTTAAACAATTACACTATATTTTTTTAAATCTCTTTATTGTTTTTCGATCCCAAAGTTGTGATTTGTTGCATTTTTTTCCTTCAATTGAAATTAATTAATTATTTTATTTTTTATTTTGACAATTATTCTTTTAATTTTTTATTTGGTATTAATTCCTTTGGTTTTTTTGTCCTTCTTAGACAATTTTTATTTTTTATCCATATTTATGCATTTATGCTTTTATTTTTTATTTTTATTTTTTGTTGGGGTTTTATTTTTATTCTGTTCTAAAATTTTAATTTATGTTACACTGCATTTTATTTTTAAAAATTCCTTTATTGTTTTTCGATCCTAATGTTTAAATTTGTTGCAGTTTTGTCATTCAATTGAAATTAATTATACATTTTGTTTTTCATTTTGACACTTATTTTTTTAATTGTTTTATTTAATATTGATTCCTTTAGTTTTTTCTATCCTTCTTAGACAATATTTATTTTTTAAATTAGATTATAAAATAAAATAATCTTAATACAATAAATTCAATGATTCAAATATCCAAATCTTCTTGTTTTTTTTACTAATGATGATAATTTTATACTAATGATTTTGTTGAAACCTGTTAAATAAATAAATTTATATCGATTTAAAATTGATATATTTTATTAGAAAGTTACGATCCGTATAAATTTTGCACAAATTGATTATTTTGTCCAAATTTATAATATAATACAAAAAATCTCACAATCTTAATATCCCATACTCTTAATATATATTTTTTTGCATTGAAAAAAATATGGTTTCGGCTGTGGTGAAGCACGGGAAATGGCTAGTATATATATATATAAACAACCTATATGATAGCCTTGCAAGTTCTTACTTTAAAAACATTGAAGTCATTTTACCATGCAAAAAAAACATAAAAATATCCGTCTTAACCTTGATCATTTCTAAAATACCAAAATAGTCCCTGTGCATAGACAATCTTACCCTTTGTGTTTTTTCTTGAAGGGCAGGATAGTAATCTACACCGTTGCCTTTGGTGACAGATGCCAAGAGTACAAGATTTTAATTCTAATCTTGAAATTCTTAACAAGACAGCAGGTGAGACAGTTGTCTGCTGCAGAGTCGTAGTAATGGCGCTAAAAACAAAAATCGTAGGGTCAGGGGTGGGGGGAAGATAGTTATGAGGGTTGAAAATATATAAAGATAGAAGAAGCTAGTGCAGAGAACCTTCATCGAGAACCTGGACAAAAAGCCTACAGTTAATTACAATGTGAAGCAATGTTTTTTTTTTTTTTTTTTTTTTTTTTTTTTTTTTTTTTTTTTTTTTAAAATGTGAAGCAATGTTACTTAATCTAATAGAAAGGAGTTGTGTTACCATGCTAGTACATGGCTCATTGGCTTCAGTTGCTTGGGTCAATCACTCGTCCAAAACCCTCCTGAGCTTGCTTTCTTCACTTGATCCTATTTGCTTTGGCCAATAGAGTCAAGCTCACTGTTGAGGCCTTTTAAGCATAAATCCAAATCCAAATGGCTCATGTTTGAATCCTGCAGGGGAAACAGATTCTTGTTTAACACCAACATTAAAGAGAGTATTCAACAAATTGAAGCCTAGACATCCTTAAAAACAAAATCTCCATCTGCTGGAATGGAAACAATTAAGAAAATGCACTTTCATTGACATTGGAAGACATGCATTCTGGGAACCCATTGAGAGTTTGCCAACCTAAATTTGGGGCAGTGATCAAGTTTTTGACAACTGTATACCATGAATTCTGTTGCATTTAGCAGCAAATATAATGGTCAAACTTTAAAAATAATTTCCCCACAACAAGTCTTTGAAAGGTAGACCATTTCCCTGATGAAAAAAGAATCAAAGGTTTGAATATCCAAATACATGGACAAATAATTTAAAACAATTATAGGTAGGTTCAGTTATAAGTGCAAAAGTTTCATG
This sequence comes from Salix brachista, assembly GCA_009078335.1. Lineage (NCBI taxonomy): Eukaryota > Viridiplantae > Streptophyta > Magnoliopsida > Malpighiales > Salicaceae > Salix > Salix brachista. The sequence goes on from CM018587.1 coordinate 26,867,523, forward strand.
TAAAGTTAGATAGTCACGACCAAATAGGTTGCCACCAGTTATTGTGCCCAACCAAAGATCCTATGTAACTCTTAAGAAGAGATGTCACACAACAAATGCCATACCAATTCTTACTGAACAATATAAAAGTGGTAGAAAAAGCATGTTTACTCATTTCACCAGTCATTCATTTCGCTGCCATGAATCAGATCACTTTTCAAAAGACGTCACACTACTACGGATGCCAAACCCTGAAAGCATGACCATAAGACTTTTAACAGGTATCTGAAATTTCTTCAAATAGTTCATTTGGAGAGGAATTCTCTAATCATAATAAAGTTTTGAACTAACATCCCAAGTCCTAAAAAAAAGATATGAGACTGACTTTTGATCTTCTACTTGTCTAGACAGAATCCTCAAAACCATTTTACTTATTGACTTTTGACCTTCTACTTGTCTAGACAGAATCCTAAAACCATTTTACTTTCACAAGCTTATGGCATTCAGATGAAATGATCTGTCTGCCTCAAAAAATTCCAAGAAAAACTGGTCAAGCAGAGTGATATCTTCTCAGCTCACCTCTCTCAATTTCTCAACTTGTTCCACTAAATTAAAGAGCAGAGAGCAGAGAGCAAAGAGCAAAGAGCAAAGCATCTCTCATTTAAACACTAAGAATTCTTTGCAAGAAAATGTGGGAAATAAAGGGATACGGTAAAGCAATCATTAAAAAAAATCGCGGTAAAAGGTGTTGTAGGACCTGAATTTCACTCGTGAAACCATCTAAAACATTTTGTCTATCATCCTTAGAAGTTAGCCAACCTTCTTCCTTCCTTTAGTACAGCAATCAACAACAAATGAAAATAAAATAACAGTTTTCTAAATTAATTCCATAAGTGTTTAGCAAAACCAAAATAGCAAACAAGTGGAAAAAAACAAACAAGAAACAAAATTCACTAACAAAAACTCATGCCAGGCTGTGTTTTACTTACTGGGGTGTATCGGATTATGTGTTTAGGTGGGTCCTCGAAGGAGGAGGTAGTGGCGGCGGGGGAGATTGGAGTCCACTGACAGAGAAGGAGGTGAGAGTTGTCGTTGTTATGGCCGTTGCAGTGGTGGTTGTTGCGGTAATTGAGGGGGGGGGTACGTGGACCCATTTCCTCTTCCACTTCCTGACGGGGCCATTAAAACAGCAGCCTTCACTGATGGGCTGCACCTAGACGAAGCCCGGCCCAACCGAAATCCCACTCCCTCTATTTTTATCACCCCGGAACCTCGGTCGGTTTTTTAGGTAAAAGATGTAATTCAGCAGAGTAGAGGGCAAGTGAGGACACCTCATTGAGGAGTTGAGGCTTCTGAGGTTTACTTAAAGGAGGGGTTCGGGAGCCAACGGTGTCGTTCTCATATTGAATTGAAAACGAAACCAGGGCTAATTTAACTTGTTTCTGATACTTGAGAGGTAACCAGGCAGTGTACCCGTGCAAACTGCATTTTATATTTATTTTTAATATAAAAGAATATGGTATCGGCATTGTGAATCTACTACTTGTATATACATAATTTTTTAATGCAATTTTCAACTTTTTTATAAATTTATCTTTTTTTCTTTACTACTTTCCTTTATAGATTTTTTTTCTAATTCTAGTCTGTTTGTTTCTTTTACCTTTTTCTCTATATTTGTTTTACCTAACACGTCCTTAAATAGTATACCTTTTCTTTGGAATTAGAAAATTGGACATTTACATTTACTTTTATTTGCTTTGCTAGGTTATTACTTATTTATATTTAGGATTAATTTTTTAGTTATAATTCTCCTTGTCTATATGAATAAATGAAAGACATATAACTTCATTGATCCAAAAAATTATTAGATTGATTAATAAATTGGAATCCTTAGTGGGATAGTATTCAATATTGTATCGTTAGTAGGAAGTCATGCCACCTAAAAAAATAAACTAGTAAAAATGTTGTCATTGTGAGTAACAAACAATTAGTACATAACATAAACAATGGACAACTACATGATTATAAAGAGTCTAGCAACCATTTGTCAGCTTAAAGGTCACTTAAACAACATTCATTAGATATTTCATGCAATGTTTTTTCACTATCTAATTCCCTAAGCAATGAAGAGTTACATATGAACTAGGAAACTTAAGAAATAGTCTACTATATATCCTTGTATTATTAGGAAAAGAATCCAAAATCCATATTGCATCAGCTAACATGTATCACAAGATATCATTGAACTCTGATTGACCTAAAACTTTAATCCATTGTAAAATAATATTATTGGAAACAGCTGGTAAAATTTTAGCTTGATATAATTATTAAATTGAGAATTGTATTTGATAGCGTAAAACTGGACAGTATCATTAGAATCTAAATTTTCTTGTTTAAACTTTTATTAGATTATTTGACATAACCTCATCAATATTATATTATGATTACATATAAGGTAACACCAATTCATGGGTGTACATAAAATCTTAAGTCATTCATATCATTCTCTTTTTTCAAACCTTTAGATTTTTTTTTATTTTCGACAACTTTGTATGAAAATAACACCATTCTTTTCTCTTTCATCTCTTTATATGACTTCTCCTTTCTTTTTTTTGTGTGTTGTTTCTCCTTTGTATTCTAAAGTTTTCCATTTATATAAGAATTATTATAACTTATCAAATTCTTGCCTTAAAATTCAAATATAAAGGATAACTCTTTATGCTTTTAAGTTAAAACCCTTTTTAATTCCCTTTCACTTGGTGAATACAAGACACAAAAAGAAAACTGGGATACAAAACAAGCAAGTTATGATATGAAAACATTATGGAATAAGGATTTTAACCCAAAATTACAAATTTTAAACTATAAGTACCCAACTGATTTTAATGAGACTAAACCTAGAAACTTCAATTTACCTTGTTACATGAATGAGTCAGCCCCTATAAACTTTAATCACAATTTGATTATTTCTTTTGTTACTTTAAGAAGGTAAGTTAGATAAAAATAAATGACTTGACTTTCTTTTATAAAAGAAACCCAATAATATAAACTAGACAATAGCAAAATAAAAGAAAACAAAACTAACTTGAACCAAGAAACAAATAAAAACAAGAATAAGATATATACAAAACAAATATGATAAAACCAATGTTTTGAAATTAAATAAATATTATATAACCTAGTTTTTGAACAAAACAAATATGATAGAACCGAAAACATGAAACAAACAATACGATATATGCAAGAACATATTTAAACAACAAAAACAAATATGATATAACCTAGTTTTTTAACAAAAAGAAATATGATATGACTTAGTTTTTTAACAAAATCAAATATGATAAAACCAATGTTTTGAAATAAAATAAATATGATATAACCTAGTTTTTGAACAAAACAAATATGATAGGACCGAAAACATGAAACAAATAATACGATATATGCAAGAACATATTTAAACAACAACAAAAACAAATATAATATAACCTAGTTTTTTTTACAAAAAGAAATATGATATGACTTAGTTTTTTAACAAAATCAAATATGATATGACCTAATTTTTGAACCTTAACTCTAATGCCAATTGATGTGAAGCTTGTGGATACAAGAATCTAAGAACCCACAATAAAGTATATAAACAACCCAAGAAAACTAAAATTCAAGTTTGGATAGATACCTTGACCTAAATATAACCTTGTACCCATGAATTACAGTTATAATTGAACTCGGACATGTTGATTATAAAAAATCAAGAGCCTAAAGTATGCAAGGATGTCACAAGGTAAGTTATACCCTGGTAAGTCAAATTTGTTTTTCTATCTCAACAAAGAGAAAAGTTGTATGAAACAAAACACAAATTTATTCAAAACATCATGGTTGTTGTGTTTATAGCAATGAAAACAGTATATAGTTCTCTTAAATAACCCAAACAAACCTTTATTGGGTTATAAACTAATGGGCTCAAGATAATAATCATTTAACACAAGCCTAAAGCCTAAAACAATCCTAAAACATTGATTTTGGGTCAAAAAAACCCAAACAAAAATACAAGTCCCAAACTGAATATAAATATCCAAATAGTAAAATAAAACAACAAATAAACCCTTAAAGTAATTAAGATTAATACAAAGAAATAATTCATACAAGACTAATATACCATTAAATACTTTAGCTGTTATTTCCTTATGTAGCTAAGATAAATAAGGAATCCTTGCAAGAAAATGATTTTAGAGCAATAAAAAATCCTAATCATACTTAGAAACTATGTTGTTGTCCATTACAAATCCTTGTAGAAATAGGAAATTTTCAAAAATAAGATGCATTGTATTATGAGGGAAATAATCATCTCCAAACAAAAAATCTGCAAGTCAAAAGACAACAAATAATAAAATATGTATTGTATATGTTGACTTGTATCGCAAAATCTTATTAAACTTTGATTGACCTAAATTATAATATAATATAGGAATGTGTCTAGAAACACTTGGTATAATTTTAGTATGATGCAATTATCATATTAAGAGTTATGCTCTATAACATAAAACTAGATAATAGATATAATTACACTAGAATTCAAGTTTTCTTATTCAATATTTTCTTGGAGCATATCATATAACCTCATCAATATTGGAGTATGATTACAAATAAAGTGTCACCACTCTATATGTGTACATAAAATTTCGAGCCAACTATATAACTCATAGTCTTATCAACATGGAACTTAATCTATTTATAGGCAATATAATACCCTATAGGTTTCTTTTTTGCAAGACAATGCCAACCCTTTTATACCTTAATGGTTTACTATTTAAAAATAACCAAAAGGAAAAATAGACATGATTGAGTTAACCAAGAACCTAAGAGATATATGGCTTGAAATTGGATGGACAACTAGGCTAGCTTATAATTATCCATTTATTAAATGGGCTGATAGGTTGCTCCCAATTTGTAAAGGTATAAAAACATTTGGTTTTAAATAGTTCTTCAGGGAAGATAACCAACCCATAAAAAAGTATATTACTAAATTCACTTATCAATATGATAATGGTATAACAAATCCCTTTCTAAAGATAAGACTATTTGGTTTATCATTAATCAATGTAGTTTTTCACTAATTTACTACATTGCTAATCAACTTTATTAATAGTTAAACAATAAATACATATTTTCACTAGCACTTCTACTAAAAGTGATATTGATTGACTTGTCTATAATAGTCCATAATTTACAAAAGCCTATATAAAGTGAAGCTTTTTCAATTTAGGACACTAAAAACCAAGTGCATTACAGTTATAATAAAGCAAAAGTATATTAAACTCATTTTAAAAGGGACATGGTGGAATAATATGAAAAGTTTTTTTTTAAAACCAAGTACTTGGATACTACTTCCTCATAAATGATGCTACTCGATATGAAGAATATTATCAAAATAAGTAGAAAAAAAGGCATTAAGGGAAACATACCCGATTAACTTTTTGAATGATGTTGTAACCATGCATTTAATAAATGACATATACTTTAATGAGAAGCTTGAAAAAATCCATCAATAATTCATATAAATTATAGAGCTTAAAGAGGGAATACTAACTAAGATTGCATCATTAAGAAAGCCTAAATAGATTAACAAACCTAATGGCACACTAGTGTAGATGATCTTTATTGATATTGATGCATCACTTAATATTATGGCATTAAACCTAATAAAAAAGAATGATCATAATAATGCTAATATAAATCTATATGAAATAGCCATGTTTGATTTTATAGGGTAGAGAAGAGTGTTATAAATGGATATAACAATTAGGTTTAAGACCTTCAATATAATTTTTGTTTATGGTTGAAGCAAAGACAAGTAACAATGCTATATATGGGTGATATTAACATATGTGTGTCATCATCCTTACATCAAACTTTAATGTTTTGATTACTAAATAAGTTGACTAAGTTAATTAAAAGTAGATGACAAAGTCATTTGAATAAGAAAGAAGATGATACAAATAAGTTGACTAATGGTACACTTTGTTAAGACAAATGACTTACAAATGAATAGTGATGTCCAAATATTTGAAATATAGAAATAAATGAGTCATTATGGCTTATTTACAAGTTTTAAGTTTTTTATAAAGCTTATAAATGTATCGAGCATCATAACATAATTTTTTCAATATAACTCGATTAAGGTCATTAAATGATAGTGCTTTATATGACAAGTATTTTCCAAACAACATCAAAGATGGATGATTGACAAGCTAAAGTTTATAACTTTTTGATTGAAGTTAATACTAAAACCAAGCTTATAGAAACTTTTATATTTTCAAATTTACCAAAAGATTTTCATAAAGATTTGGTATTGCTATTACACATTTATAACGAATGTTTTATCTAGAATTATGATGAAATGCCTAGTTTAGACAAGATTAGTTGAGTATCCATTAGCAACAAAGTCTTACTTCAAACCATACAAAAAAAAAAACCTTAAATATTAAACCTTAAATATTTTTTAAGTAAGAAAATAGTAGTTGTTATTTAGTTAAAGAATATAATTTACATTATTTATGGTTAAATTTTTTAAAAAACAATTACTGTATGGAAATCTCATTCTTACTATTTATTTATCGTAAAGTGATTTTTTCTTTAAATTGGGTGTTCACGAGACTAGACTTTCTGATGAAGACAATTAAGGTATAAAAAACATAAACAAATGCGTGTAGCTCTACACTAATTAAAGTATGAAGCTTTCCCGGTTCCTCAGCACTAAATATCTCTGATTCTACATGCATGATGAAAGACTGTTTGATACGTGAGCAATGCGACGACCTTCGCCCCAAAACGCACCACTTTATACTTTTGATAATCATTTCTGCATCACCATGCATAATACCCTCCTCATCTATCTTAACTACCATTGATATAACCATATTATTCGATAGTTTCACCCACATCTACCTAATGTTTTGTCCATGTTTTATATATAAAATCTCTTGATATTTTTTGTTTTATGTTTTGAAGGTATTTTTGGATGAAAGATGCAAAAATGAGTAAATTAGAGGTAATTGGTAGATTTGACGTTCAGTCGATGTTTTGTGCAGAGCGTGAGTTCTAGAGATCGAAATGAAGTGATTCCAGTGGAACTAAAAAGCTAACATCCATACCTTTCTGGAAATGTAATACAAGAAAAATAAAAGGAGAAAGATCACAGAAATCACATCCTGCAAAGTCAAATCTCGCATTCTGCCGGTGTTGACCTTTGGCCATTCAAAATGTAATATCTGGATCTACAGATATCCAATTGATGCAAAATAAATTTTATTGGATTAATAATTCAAAGACCTATCCACGCTCCAAATTTAAGCCAAAAAAGATGTCATATGAGGGGGATATGATTTTCCAAAGATGACAACATTACATTACTGTCAATGTTTATGCACAATGATTGATTTTCCACGTTAGGAGCAGCAAGCTCCTTGAGTGTTTGTTGTCGTGCAATAGTCATGGTGTTGAGGCGAGCTTCCTTTCTCAACCTGCGTAAAGTGCTTTCTATTTCAAGATCAATCTGCACTTGAATTTGATTAGTAGAACGGGTCACAGGCATAAATTCTTAAGAAAACTCAAAAGAAAGTAACCATACAAGAGATCGAAAACAATGCAAATTGTACGAAAATTTTACGGTAGAAAACTAAAACTGCCTAAAAAAACTAGAAAACAGTGGAATTTGGCCTCAATAGGGAGGGGCTAGTGACTTATCACTAGCCTTGTTCAGAACGTCCTTTTCCTTCAGGAAACAAAAGACCGATATCTAATTCCACCAAACACTCTGTTTTGAACAGTACCGCTACCGCAAGTGAACAGTACCGTCGCAAGCAAAAATTCTGTTTCTTTTTTTTTGAATCACAGCAAATAACAGTACAAAAACAACAATCAACTAAAATTACCTCCCCAGCAATAGCGCCAAAATTTGTTGCGATGTCGCGGTCGTACAAATTAATTACCCTAGCTTAAAACACACAAGATAGTATAGAGCAAGCAAGGGGTCGATCCCACGAGGAAGTTTCAAGTCAGATTTTTATGTTGTACGTTATGTGATTGGGGGGATTTGGTTTGTGATTATCTAAACTATGGGAGCAATTAAACTAGCAAACAAAATCAATTAAAATCGAAACTTATCAAGAAAACAAACCTTGGTCACAAGCATACATCCACCTACGGAAATTAGAACTGATCCTTGAAACAAAAAAATGCAGTTTATGTTCTGAAATTTTATCTTTTCTTAACGTGGTTAACGGATCCGCCGTATAACAACAATCATAGGAAATATGCATAGAAAAACAATCATACTCATTCATAACATAACTAAAAATAGAAGGAAGAATAAATCTCACGGTTCTTGAAATCCGAAGGTTTTTGTGTCCTTGCAACCAAGAAAAGAGCTTAGCCTTGCATAACTATTGAACAACTACTTCTAAAGATTGAAGAGAGCATGATTTTTTGGGTTTGTAGAGGAGAGAATTTGTGTTTATTCTCTGCTAGATGCTGCCTCTTCTGCTCTCCCTCTCTTTTCTTTGGTGGCTGCTGCCCCTTCTCTCTTTCTTTTTATATGCTAAGAAACTCTAGTCTCTATTTTACAAAATAGTCCTTCCTTAAGTTGACAGTTTACATTTAAGTACTTCAATAACTATTTTTCCTAAAAAAGAGAAATAGCCTTGCATGAAATCTTCAAACTCTGACTTAGAGGAGCTAAATTGCTGATATAAAAACTTGGATGTCGGTTTAGATGCTTCAGAATGTAATTTGGACTCGTTTCTTCACGAAACCTGTTTGCTGGCAGAATTCAGTTGTCATCTTTGGAAAATCATACCCCCCTCATATGAAATCGTTTTTGGCTTAAATTTGGAGCGTGGATAGGTATTTGAATTAGGAATCCAATAAAATTGAGTTTGCATCAATTGGAATTCTGTAGATCTAGATATTAAATTTTGAATGGCCAAAGATCAACACCGGCAGAATGCGAGATTTGACTTTGCAGGATGTGATTTCTGTGATCTTTCTCCTTTTATTTTTCTTGCATTACATTTCCAGAAAGGTATGGATGTTAGCTTTTTAGTTCCACTGGAATCACTTCATTTCGATCTCTAGAACTCACGCTCTGCACAAAACATCAACTGAACGTCAAATCTACCAATTACCTCCAATTTACTCCTTTTTGCATCTTTCATCCAAAAATGCCTTCAAAACATAAAACAAAGAATATCAAGGTATTTTATATATAAAACATGGATAAAACATTAGGTAGATGTGGGTGAAACTATCGAATAATATGGTTACATCAACCATGCTGCCGCTTACAGCTCTTTTCCAACACAGGTAACCAAAGCACGCGTTCCTTTGGCGGTGAATGCAACTTGCTTAAGATAATATTTGTTAATGTGGTAGCTATTATTTTTAAAGTTATTTGTTATTTGAAAATATATTATAATAATATTTTTTTATTTTTAAATTTTAATTTTAATTTTGATATTAACATAAAAAAATTATCTAAAAATATTTATATAAAAATCAATTTAAAACAAAAACAAAATCCAGTTTTTTTTTCAAAAACATGGTGTCACAATATAGAATGATGCTATTGGAAAAACTCAAAAGAGAAAAAAAATATCTAAGATAATTTGGATGAATCCATCAAACCCACGATATAAATCATGAGACTACATATCCCTACAAGGATAAATTGAAAAACAAATGCTACAAATAACAATAAAAAAATAAGGCCAAGTTTAACATAAAAAAAATTCACAACCCACTTTGCTATTTTAGATTGAGCCAAATGTGGAAACCAAAAGGATGTGTAAGAAAAGGTGTTAAAGTAAGTAATGAAAAATGACTTGTTAGAGCCAAACCGAATCTTTTCCACTAACATGTTTTTATAAGGTGAAACTTTCTTATACGATACCAAGAATATCTAGGAAGACCTCCTTTTTAGCTCCTCATTCGTCATATATGTTTTCATATCGAGACAAACTTTCTCACTCGTAAGGAGTTTCTTTCCTTTACTTTGGTCTAGAATTTGGCAAGAAAAAAAGCTCAAGTCTATTTAATTTTTGGATTCAATCCCTCAAGTTTTAATTATTTTAAATGGATAAAATCTAAATTTATTTTTCTAAACTAAGAATAAATCAAGCGACACAATTTTTCTTTAACATCATGTTAATATCATACAAAGTCAATTGAGATGAATCAAGTCCAAAATCAAATGAACAAAATGTAAACAAATTAAATTACATAAAACATATGACAAAAAAAACCAAAATACAAAAGAAAAAAAACATATTATATAGCTTTATTAAAATCCATAGTGGATCGTGTCTTTCTCCATAGTAATTTTAGTAGCCTTTTTAGTTTCTTTTTAATATATATATATTTACACACACACACAGTAACCAATAAACTACCAATTTAATTGGTGACCCAATTAACAATTGTTTTTATCAATTTTTTCACTACGTCTATTTTGATAACTTTGAATACAATTCATATATACAAAAAAAAAATAGTTGTCTTCGTTTGATTATATAAGCATTTCACATGACTTTAATTATATATCTTGTATTTATTGATTTAGTTTATATATCTTGTATTTATTGTTTATGGTCAATATTTTTATAGAGGTGTGAAAAAAGTTATAATGAGTGGAATTTTATATGTATACATGGAGCCAGAATATAAAATTTTAAGGGATTAATATGATCTTGGGGTTTTTTGAACAAGTATATTAATTACTATATTTATGTATAATAATCTTAATCAATGCTAGTTAGTTAAATGTTTTTAAGAAAAACATATCGACAAATTATCATATTTATTAATATTTTTAGATATTGATTTTTAATTGATTAAAAAACATTTTATATGAGTTTGAAATGTAAAGAATCCTTTTGCAAATTCATTTAGATTTACCATATATCACTTTTTTTTTCCAAAAAATAAAACAAATGGTGAGTAACATTATATAAATAAATAAAAATGTTCATTATTTTTTGTCATAAAAATTAGGTCAAAATATATCATTTATAAAATAAATTAAATTCAAATGTTAGATCACCTAAAAACTAATTTAATATTTTTAATTAAATTTAAATAAACTAATTTAATATGTTTAATTGGGGATTATAGTCTTTTAAAAGCATATATAAAAAGCCTACAAAATTAAAAGGACTAAAATAGACTTTCGAAAGGCACGTCTTATAATATTATTTTTTTATTTTCTTATCGAGCCTTTTCTAATGTAGTTTTCAAAAAAATATTTTAATCCCTATTTTTAAATTTATTTGTTGTGTTTTTTTAGGAGTTTTATGGTCCTTATAGTTTCCAAAAAATATATAAACTACCCCTTATAATTAAAAAGTTACAATTAGATTATTGCATGATTACCTTTAGTCATGTAATGATAGATTCCATAGATTTTTCTAAGGTGACTGTTCTTATTGTTTCCCCTAACATAAAATTATAAACTTTAAGATTAAAAAAACATAAATATAAGAAAACATAAATTTATCACCTAGCACTTTATGGTTCAAAAGTTTCAAGTAAAAGGTTGACTATGCCTAGGAGAAGATAGAAATCACTCTCACCAAATCCTTTCAAACTAAAGGTTACCTTAGCTATGTGTTTTCTCTTAAATTTATTTTGCACATGCCATTAACTATTTAAATTATATATAAAATGATTTGCAAGTTATTATTATTTATTAGTGTTAGTATAAGTAAGCATTGGACCCTGAATCAAAAGTCTCACAACTTGATGACTTCTTTGTGTTATTTTATTTGGTAGAAATAACGTTTCTATGCCTACATTGGTTCCTAAACTCGTCATCCTAGTAATTAAAAGCCAAGCTTAAACCATAACATCTCTATGCCTACATTGGTTCCTAAAATCGTCATCCTAGTAATTAAAAGCCAAGCTTAAACCAGAACATCATCAACTTGACAGAAACTCGATGAAAACTTGTCAGTGCATTTTTGAACTAATTTTAGTGTTAAAAACATCATGTTAGGTCTAAGCTAGTTCCTTAGACTAGGATATTTATCAACCTAACCATTTAAAAACTTAAGTAAAACTTGATGATAACTAATTGATTAATCGTCAAACTCATTTTAAAATAAAATAAAAAACATTTCAGGTCTATATAAAATCCCTAAAAATAGAAGACTCGTTGACATAACTAATAAAAACTAGCTTAAACTTAACTTGACAATAATTTAATGAAAACTCATTGATTTATTATCAAGAATTATTTTAAAGTTAAAAATAACATGTTACGTTTACTTTAGCTGTTAAAAATAGGAGATGTGTTCACCTAACCATAAATTAATTAAAAAATATTTAAGGAAATACACATGAACCACAAAGGTAAACTACTTATGATTTCACAATAATTCACAACTCTCAATTCATGTCATTCAAACAAGAGAATGTGATTCAAATCTTATGTATATCAAATGGTAAGCACAACACAAAGCAAATAAACTCTTAAACTATCAAATTAAATTGAGAAATTCATGTATGGATTATGGTTCAACCAGGAGAAAAAAAAATCTAACACACAAATAGTCAATTACACTCTCTACCATTCAAGTTGTTTAAAGAAGAAGAAATCAAGAAAACAAACACAACAAATCATATTTTTTTAAAAATATTTAATATATGATAATTACAATAATACTTTTGAGAAACCTCCAAAAATACAATAAAACCAATGTATAATGACAAAAGAAACCTTACGGGAGTAAAAAAATTTATGTTTGCAAGGTTACTGAAGTATTGCAATATTTTGAATAAAATGAAAGTACTAAAACACCCCTAAGACAAAAGAATGAGTATTTCTTATCTAGGGATAAGATTGTAATTTTATTGTGTCATAAATATTAAAATGACAAATCTAACCCCACACAATATGTTAAAGACAATTGTGTCATTATGAATATACAATATTGCCCCCAATACCTAGTTCATAGGCTTTATTTTCGAATGGCAATTGTATAATTTTAATATTACAATGAATAGTAATACATGTCTAAAAGCACGAAAATGTTCCTTTCAAAATTAGTTTTTTGTCAATATACGGGCGCATGTGCACATACACATGAAACACACAAAGCACAAATGTTTTCTAAAAACCATATTTATATCAAAAACAAAATACAAATGAAATCAAAGGCAATATTGTTTAAAAATCATTTGAAAACTTTAAACATAACAAACGGAGAAAAATAAAAATGGGTTTAAAATTAATTATAAGAATTTGCACAAAACAAGAGAAATTAAACCCTAAATAGGTTAAAGATATTTTTTAAAGACTAACACAAATAAACAAAGGTGAACTCGAAATGAAATAAAACTTAAAAATGAGATTGGAATAAATTTAAAATTCAGATTCATTAAAAAAAAATGTTGTGAATAGCTTAAAAAAAGGTTGAAACAATAAATAAAAAAACATAAAAGAAAATAAATCCAAACTCATATAAAAATCGAAGTTCACATCGAGGCTAGATTTAACATTGTTGGAAATGGTTGGTTTATAAGGCTTAAGAATATATGGAGGTTTTGTTTGGAAAAAGTACATATTATGAAGGTTGTTGAAAAAACGACATTATTGACTGATTAATGAGTGATTTCTAGAGTAAAAAAAAAAAGAAAAGGAAAAAAGATAAATGGTAAAAAGAGAGAACTAGAAATGATGGGTTAGATGTTCTTACGGAAAGAAAGAGGAGAAAGAAGATCTTCTTTTATCTTCTCTTTTTTTATATAAAAAAATAAGGGTTTAAAATTAGATTATGACACAGGACATAAGGTTTGAATTGACATTTTTTTGAAATCTTTAGGGTGCTATTAAATTATCAAAGTATTTTTTTTTTCTAGTTAAGTATTATTTTATTTACAGGAGCAAAAGTTTGAAAATTAAAACTATAATTCTTTTTAACATTGCAAGAGTAAATCATCCACATAGTTTGTTGGAAAAACAAATTTATTTTTCAATTTTAAATAGTCGCATAGAGAATAAGTTGGTATTTTGTTTTCAGAATTTGAATTATATTTAAAATAATTTCCTTTTATATATAATCCTATTTTTGTTATAAAATGTATATTTTAGTACAAATATATAATTTATATTGTATTGTATTCTCTAGTCATGTTATAGATATTAAAATGTTATTTTCAATATATAACTACATATCTATATATATGCATGCATGGATGTATAGTGTGCGGCAGGGCGTGACGTTGCATGGTGGCAAGGGCTTTAGATCTGTTTTACAGATCATGAGTTCAAGTTAGGGCGTGTTCACCTTGTAAGAGTTTAAAACAACCATAGTTTTTCTTTCTTAATCCAGATTTGCAAAGAGTGCCTAAAGAGGAGTATGGTTTTCTCGAATTCAAAAAAAAAAAATTGTACAGGGGCTAGTGGCTCAATCATGTAATTGTCCAATCAATTCTTATATTTTCTATTGTGTAAATCTTATCTCTAATTAAAGAATGGGTTTCCAACCTATCATTATGTTAATGTTCATATTCAAACTCTTTCTTCCAAAATACACACACACTTAGATATTAAAAACTATGTCCTCCTGTATCGTAATTTAGTTTTTATCAAATTCATATTTTATACTTTCTCTGTCTTGATTTGCGTTGGCTTGTTATTTGGGTAAAGGAGATACAATTATACAAAATTTCAATCTGGAAACTTCTATGATATATTAAAATTAACTAATTTTATTATATTAGCTATTACAGGGAGCTCCATAAAATATCTCTTTCTTTTCAAGTTTGAGCGTGTATTTGATATTATGACACAAAATACCTTTTATTTTGCATCAAGATATCAAAATCATACAAATAAATTTAATGATTTTTCAAGATAAATACACATTTAAAAAACATATAAAAACAAAAGTCATTGCACTCTTTAAAAGAATGTTTTGGAGCAAACTTAAGAGGATTATCAACCAAGTACTTGAACTTATGTATCCCTCAGATTAACAAAACTAAAATAAAAGAGGAAGAGGTTTTATTGTATTTTTTTCTCATATAACACTATTCATTAGAATTGTGTTTTTTATATAAAAAATCCATTTCAATTTTATATTCAACAAGATTTATTGGGGATTGGACTTCATAAAAAATATTTTTAATTTTTTTATGAGGTTATTATAGACTTATGACCAGAATCATAGGTTTGACAAATTAACTTTGTTGAATATAGTTTTCCCCTCTTTCCTAACTGAATTTTATTTTTCAACTTAATCATTAAACATGGGGTTGAATGAAAGTTAAATTTTGTAAATCATTTCAGTTTGTTTTTATGAGGTTATCTTAATTTCATGACTCATGTCATGAGTTTGACAGATTAATTATAGTTGACTCAAATTGTTTCTTATATATTTTTTTTAATTTTATCTTTCAACACCAAGTTAATCGAGAATTGAACATCATAATTTATTTTAATTTATTTTCTATTAGGTTATCCTGGTCTCTTATCTAGGTTGCAGTTTTGTCATGTTAATCAGGATTAACTCAAATAATATTTTTAGGTCCTTTTTAATTTTATTTTCAATTTTATCCTTAAATATTGAGTTTTTTGAAAATTAAGTTTTGTAATTTTTTTTGATTGACTTTCTATAAAGTTATCATTATTTCATAATTTGGTATATGGATTAACAAGTTAGCTCTTATTAATCTGAATCGGTCTAATATATTATTGTTTTAATATTTATTAAAAAATCATTTTAAATATTTATTATGAGTCGAACTACATTGTACATTATCAACCAAGTTATTTTTGGATTTACTAAGGTGACTTCACCATATGGAGTCAATTCTCATACAATCTATTTTTTGCACTAGAAAAAATATAAGCAATGCCTAATTTGTTTTACGTCGAAAAAATAATCCGACTAGTGACATACATAATTATTTATTGATTTCTTATTTTGGTTTATTTCAAACTTTAAGATTATTTATTTATTCGGATTGGGTTTGGATAAAGTTTTTTTTTTTTTGATAACCAGGGTGTCCGGGCCAGCTTGCGTGCACCACAACTAAATCCCCGGGCCCACTAAACATCCTGCAAACCCAATGAGCATGTAAAGCATCGCGGGGGTGACAGGCGTGCCTGACAAGGCTTGAACCTGGAGTGAGAGGAAGGAGAAACCCTTCATGACCACCAGACCAAGACCCTGCTGACATTTGGTTAAAGTTTAAGTTTGGGTTTGGATCGAGCAAATCAATATTTATATCGAACTTGAACCTAATTTATTAACTTTGCGTTTTATTCGAGCCTGATCCAAAATTTAAGGGGTGTTTGGGATTGTAGTTATATCACTTTTTGAAAATATTTTGATTTTTTTTTAGCTTCAAATTATTTTTCTATATATATACTTTTGAATGTGCTAATATAAAAAATATTATTTTAATATATTTAAAATAAAATAAAATTTAGTGTACTCTTGAAACCATTGATGAAGTAAATGTTTTAGAGTATGATTACTGTTGTTTTTGAAAATATTTTTATTTAGAAATGCATCAAAATGATATTTTTTTTATTTTTTAAATATTATTTTTAATATTTGTATATTAAAATAATTTAAAAACATCAAAATTTTTAATTTGAAATAAAAAATAAAAATAAAAATTTTAAATTTGTTTAAAACATTTTTAAAATAAAAAATAAAAATAAAAATTTTAAATTTGTTTAAAATATTTTTAAAATACAATGTAAAACAAAAAACTTGTAAACTGGTCCGGTCAAATATTGTTCTAGTTCAGGTAAAACTGTGGTCGTTGGTATCGATGACGCTGACAGTATTATTTGATAGTCTGGCAGTGACATCTTCGTAAATAAGCCCTAAAACCACGGTGTGTTCGAGAAGGAGAGCAACTACATTAGATAGATAGATATATTAAAGGGACCCACACTCCATTTCTTTCTCTCCTGTCTGTCTTTCTGTCCTTTTGTTAGCTTCTTCGATTCTATTATCAATTTATCACTCCATCACTCAAAGGTTTCTCTCTGCACACAGTCAGTCACAGACACTTGCTTTAGTGAGAAAAAAAATCTAAATCTCTAGATCTGGAAGTAATAAACCCCTCCTAAAATACCCTAGCTTCCTTCAAGCACGATCCAGGTAAATGTTATCATTTGATCTCGTTTTCAGTGCTGTTGTTTTCTTGGATTGTCAAGAGATCCAAGTGGTTTAGAGCTTGTTCTTGTTCTTCATATAGTGAATGTAGGATTTTTTTACTTAAAAACTGTGGCTGCATTTTTTTTTTGTTGAAATCAACTTTTGTTTTTTCCTATTTAATATAGAGATCTAGTTCAAATTCAAAAAAATCTAGAATTGTGCCAATAAGTTAGTTTTTGTTTGTGAGAAAAATGTGAGGCAGATTGCATTTAAGTCTAATGATCGTAATTGGAGTAAGTTTCTCTTAGTAAAATAAGCTGGCTGGTAGCTGAGAACGGGGCAAGCAATAGGGGGAGAAAATGTCTTTTTTTTTTTTAACAAATTTCAGTAGAATATATGTTATTCCTTGGTTGGTTTTGTTAAGAAAGTTGTAAAGGGCATGATATTAATATTGTATTTAGTTCTTGTTTTGTGTTTTTCTGGTCGTACACACTTGTGCGAATGATTGTGTTAGGCTAAGCACGATTATAGTTTTCTTCTCCAGGTCCAAACAACAAGTTATTCAAGTTCAGAATTTTATTCTCTGTCGCTCTCTCTTTCTTTTCATGTATTTTCTTAATAGCCTTGGCAAGCTGTAATTCAGTAACGAAGATCTCTGTGTTTCTGTCAATAATGTAACAGGATTGCTAAGTTCCATGCTTGCTTTTTCTTGTATGCTAGCTAAACCTTGCCGCTTTTAAAGAAAGACATGCATTGTGCGTGCGTGCGTGTATGTTCTACTACATAGTTAAAGCTTTGCAGTTAGTTTTTAGTGTTCTGTATTGAATAGCATTTAGGGTCGCAATGCATTTGCAATTAAACAATTTAGGAAGTCTTTCCCCAAATGTTTCCAGAGCTTATTGTTTTTCAACTACTCTCACTCTATACTTACTCCTGATTAGTCGATTGTCTTTGCAGGTGTGCATGTTTTACTTGTCTGGTAAAAGTACTTTCCCTGCTGGTCAATAAGGTATGTTGCTTTAGTTTCCTCTCTTTCTGTAGTTTACATTTGCAAGCATATAGGGTGTATCATGATCCCATGTATGGATTACTAAATGTCTTTTGAATGCTCCATGTAGTTGAAGTCAGGTTGCAAAATAACTTGAATGGCAATCACGGATGCTCAAAACCCTCTCCTTGGAGAAGCAACTTGTGGCACTTTATTGCAAAAGCTCCAGGTATTTCATTTTTTGATTGTTCATGTGTATGACATGAAGAAATGACAACTTGTCCCTGATGTGGTAGGAAATCTGGGATGAGGTTGGTGAAAGTGATGATGATAGGGACAAGATGCTCATTCAAATAGAACAGGAATGCTTGGATGTCTATAAGAAGAAAGTTGAGCAGGCCGCAAAGTCGAGGGTACAGCTTCTTGAGGCCTTGTCAGATGCCAAAATTGAACTTGCCCGTCTTCTATCAGCTCTTGGAGAAAAAAGTTTTGCAGGAATTGTGAGTGGTTTGTTCGACTTTGTCTTGTATGTACTGCTTAAGCACAAGTCTAAAGTGTAAAGTATTATGGTGATGTGCTGGCACAAAACTCCTTATGGTAATGAACTGTGAAAGCTGGCTCCTAATGGCTTTCCTTGGTTTTAATTGCAGCCTGAGAAGACTTCAGGAACAATCAAGGAACAACTTGCAGCTATAGCACCTGCACTTGAACAGCTGTGGGAACAGAAAGCTGAGAGAGTGAAGGAGTTTTCTGATGTACTTTCACAGATTCAGAAAATATGTGGTGAAATTGCTGGAAACTTAAATATCAATGATGCTCCTGCAGTTGATGAAGCTGACTTATCCTTAAAGAAGTTGGATGAATATCATGCCAAACTTCAAGAGCTTCAAAAGGAAAAGGTAAATCTCTTTGTGCATCATATAATTTCTAGCTTTCTAGATCTCTCAAGTTAATTGTTAACTGCTGATTGTAAATTGTAGAGTGGAAGGTTGCACAAGGTCCTCGAATTTGTAAGCAATGTGCATGATCTCTGTGCTGTCCTCGGGATGGACTTCTTCAGTACCATAACTGATGTTCATCCAAGCTTAATTGACTCAACTGATGTGCAATCCAAAAGTATTAGCAATGATACATTAGCAAGGCTTGCTACGACAGTCTTAGCACTAAAAGAAGATAAGAAGCAAAGGCTTCATAAGGTAAGTCTTTTGGCATTGTAGTTTCCTCTGCTAGGGAGAATATATTTTCCTTGGTACATTTTCACATTAACGCAAGGACATACTAATTGAAAGCCTTGACCAAATTATGATCCTCGTTATCAAGCCATAGCATTAAGATATTCTATAATGAAGAAATGGGATATCTATTCTTACAATTTTCAACTGAAAAAAATTAGTTATGCTATATCTGTACCTTATTTCCTCGAGGCTTGTTTTTTCGTTGTTAAATAAGTTTCTCTTGTGAATGAAATGTGTCTGCATGATACTTTCTGAAAACTGCATGCTTAATGAATACTTGTAATTCAGATATATTCTTTCAACAGTACAGAAAACATTGTTTTGCATAATATCTCTGTTTGACATCTTCATAACATATAAAAGAAATATTTTTTCCTCAAGATTAGTACTTCATATTTTTTTTATAGCACTAGTATAATTTGTATAACATCCAAAGGGAACAGAGTCTAAAGCTTCTTTTGTAAAATGAAGCGTAACATTGGATATATTTTTTTGCTGCATGTGTTTGATTTGAACCACATCCTTCTGTTCTCCACTAAGATTCATAATATCTTTGATTTGTATCTTCCTACCACAGCTTCAAGAGCTGACAAATCAACTTATTGACCTGTGGAATCTGATGGATACTCCAATGGAAGAAAGGAAATTGTTTGACCATGTAACCTGTAACATATTGGCTTCAGTTGATGAAGTGGCTGTCCCAGGAGCTCTGGCACTTGATCTGATTGAGCAGGTATTTGAATTCTGCAAGTAAATATACCTGCAAGGTTTAATAACTGTGAAAGCTGTATACATTGTTTTGGGTGAAAACTCTCAAAGTTGTATTCTGATTTTACTATTATTTGCTTTTAAGGCTGAGGTTGAAGTTGAAAGGCTTGATCAATTGAAAGCCAGCAGGATGAAAGAAATTGCCTTCAGAAAGCAAACAGAGCTTGAAGAGATATATGCCCGTGCTCATGTAGAGATAGATCCAGAGGCTGCTCGAGAAAAGATCATGACTCTCATTGATTCTGGGAATGTTGAGCCTACTGAGTTACTGGCTGACATGGACAATCAAATATCAAGAGCCAAAGAAGAATCTCTAAGCAGAAGAGAAATTTTGGATAAGGTTGAGAAATGGATGTCAGCATGTGAGGAAGAGAGTTGGCTAGAAGACTACAATCGGGTATTATGATCTCTTTCCTTCTATGTGACATACTGTCACTGCTGATTTGAGAATTTCAATGATCACTTCCTAGAGATCTCTCCACTGCTTTCCTGTACAGTAGTAGGGCATGTCATTGTTATAGGGAGGGCTGTCGAGGATACATATACGTTATAGATGTGTGGGGTCATTAATAGAAAAAAATATATTTCAAGTGAGGAAGGGCCATGGCCTCTTGGGTCTCCCAAAAAGTTCGTGCATTGGGAAATGATATATAGATCCCCTTTTATGTGGGAAACATTTGTTTCTTTGCTTACACTTGTTTTGTTTGGCAGATAATAGGTTTGTGAGTGATCTTTCTTGCTGATATTTTTATTTTATCTATGTGTAATCATGTTTGCCTAGTATCAGGATATCTGTCCCCTGGTTTTCTTCGACAGATAATAGGTTAATGTGATTGATATTGCTTGCTGATGTTTTTTATCTTATCTAATTGTGTATTCTACATTTGCCTAGTAACAGGACAACTGTCTCATTTTGACATTATATGACTGGAAAAACTCCGAGTCTTAGTTGTAAATGATGAGATTAAACAAAGTGAAAAGGATCAACAGATCAAACTGGATTATCTAAACTGTAGGTGAAATTACTTGTACACAGATGATTTGATGATGTAACTTTAATGGCACTGTCTTGCTGAAACAGGATGAAAACAGATATAATGCAAGCAGAGGTGCACATTTGAATCTCAAACGTGCAGAAAAGGCCCGCATTCTGGTTAACAAAATTCCAGGTATCTGCTGAGTCAGGGAAGCCAAAGAGTTGGCAAGATCAACATCTTTTTTTCTCTTTGTAAAATGTTCTCTGTAGATCTGCATCCATAGATTTAATTGGTTTTGTTGGTCCATGTAGCTTTGGTTGACACCTTGGTTGCCAAAACTCGGGCTTGGGAAGAAGATCGTGGCGTACATTTTGCATATGATGGTGTTCCTCTCCTTGCCATGCTAGATGAATATGCCATGCTCAGGCAGGAAAGAGAAGAAGAGAAGCGGAGAATGAGGGTGAGTTCCTATTTGGTGACCTACACTGTTCCAGCTCATGCATGCATTTAAACTAAATTGTAAATTGATTTGAGTCTAGAATGAGCTTTTGCTCGATCTGCTATTTTGCTAAAAGGAGATAACCTTGGACATGACAGGATCAGAAGAAGTTCAATGAGCAGCAAGGCACAGAACAAGAAGCTGTTTTCGGTGCAAGACCTAGTCCTGCTCGACCGGTGGGCACAAAGAAGGTGGTTGGTCCCCGCGCAAATGGCAGTGCTATTGGAACGCCCAGCAGGCGGCTATCTCTAAATGCTAATCAAAACGGGAGCGGCTCTGCAACTAAAGGTGGAAGGAGGGATAATCGGCTATCTGCCCCCCTTAACTATGTCGCCATATCGAAAGATGATGCTGCCTCTCATTTTTCAGGCACCGACACGGTTTCGGCTTCACCATGATAAAAAAATAAGAGAGATCTGGAGGCTTACGGCTTGATATATTACTAGTGTTATTACTGCTAGGAGCTTGTAGTCATATAGCTGTGAAAACTGAGTAACTGGAGAGTGAACTGTTTTTAGCTGTGCATCTTATTCACATTTTCAAGCTGTTCTAATCCTTTCTGCTTTAAATCTTCAGAACAATATTTTTGTTGTCGTGCCTAGGTACTGGACCCCAAGCATCTAATGTAGAACTGGCTGTTAAATCTTGTCTGCTAAAACGGTTAAACTCTTGAGATTATGAAGTAGTTCCAAGGTCATTATTGTGTTTCCTTGGGAGTGTAGTTGATGTTTTTTAAAATGTTTTGTTCATAAATTTATTAAAATGATATATATATTTTTTTTAAATTACTTTTAATATTAGCATATTAAAATGATTTAATTTTTTTTTTAATTTCAAGTAAAAAATAAAAATAATATATATATATATATATATATTTATTTATTTTTTTTTCAAAAATATTTTACAATTGCACTCCCCAACACAGCTCTGGCTGATTATACAAGCAACTTGACCATTGCCCTCCTACTCTGTCCTGTAATTTTTTCACACAAGATGCCCATTAACCAAGAATCTCGTATTGACTGACTGTTGGTTTGGGAGCGGCTGAGGTTTTTTTTTTTAAATATTTTTTGTTATGATATTTTTTATATTTTTAAAATTATTTTGATATTAGTTTATAAAAATGATTTAAAAATATTAAAAAATGAATTTAAAATAAAAGATAAAAATGAATTTTTTTTTTTAAAACGTGTGTTAAACACCTCTAAGTCCTTGTATGCTGTGCAATATCATAAAAGTGGTACCTCCGTACGTGATTTGATAAAAACTGATCGATATGTTTTCCTTTATATTAAATATTTTAAAAGCTTCAAATTCTCATTTTCTGAAAAATAAGATTAATAACAAGTATAAAAAACCTAAACAAAACTATTCAACTAAAGATACACAAATTAACAAATACAAAATAATTTAACGACAAAAAAACGAAAAATAAATTATTTTTTTCCTACCTGAAACAAAGAATCAATCAATTGAAAAACTACTTCATATACAATTAGATTTGTAATTAAAACCCATTTGTGTAAGACATAAGTTGAGTTTAGTGGTCGAAGTCCATATAATGGAGCTTCAAAAGTTGCGTGGTATGAGAGTAAATGAGAGTTTTGGGAGAGTTCTAATTAGCAAAGGATCAAGGATAGAAAAATCACCAAATCATCCATATGGCATACTTGAGCTAGACAAAAAAAAAATAGATTTTTAATGTTTGACCCATTAGATTTCTAATATAATATATTGATCAAAATATAGATTTTAATTCTAATAAAATAAAATAATTTAAATTATTATCAATTCAATAATCGATTCGAAGGCCCCGTTCGACATTAAAGTCTAACCGCACATTAAAGTCTAAATTATTTTTTGGTGTTTCTGGATTATTTTGATATGCTGGTATAAAAAATAAATTGAAAAACTATCAGTTCATTGCATTTCCGAGAAAAAAACACTTTAAAAAACAATATTTATAAAACTCTCAAACATACCTAGTACAAATCCATCAATCCAAGCATGCTTATACTATTGAGGATTCTTGTGAGGACTTTGAGGTACTCCAACAATTATCTAGCAATGGTAATGCTTGGTGGTAAAGAAACTCAAGCATGAAAACATTAAAGGCATTCGAGTGCATGACTGATGAGGCTAGCTAGATAGCTACATATTATTTTCATGTAGGTATGAATAACTTAAGATATATAATATGATTTGATGTCCCAATGATAAGGACCAAGTCAATAAAACCTACCAATAAAAGATTACCGAGGCACAACAAGCTCATGGATTAATAGTATGGATTACTCAATAAAGGGATGATCGAGCAGAATGAGCTCGTGACCCGGACAAGGTGTAGAATTGACCGAAATAGAATTACTATATGGTAAGTCAACAAAGGATGATCGAGCAAAATGAGCTCGCGGCCTGTCAACGCTCAACTTTCCTAGAAATTTTGCATGGAGATCAACCAATAGAAAAATAATGAACTCTTGACCTCTCTAGCATGTTGGTTGGCCAAAAATAATATGTTAAGACTAGGGTTGTTTGTTTTGTTTTGTTTCGTTTCGGATAAAATGACTAAAATGTTTCATATTAGTTTAAAAAATGAGATAAAACAACGTTGTTTACCTCGGTTTAAATTCCGATCTGCTCTGGATTTTTTCAGTCCAATACCTGCCGAAAACGTTCTGGTTTCGTTCCGCCCGTTCCGTTTTGGCCAGATAATGTTTTTTTTTCTTTCAAATAATGAATAGTTTTACAATATCAATCATATCTCTTAATACGACCGTTAGATTGAGATGAAATTTTACGAGGAGTATCTTGACATATTTATATATATATAATGTTAAAATTTCAGAGCAATCAGAGACTGTAATGACCTTGCGAGATTGATGATTATATTCTCGTAATATTATATATGTTTATAATTTTATTCAAAAAAATCATTTTATTGTTTTGTTTTTTAGATTAAATTGAACGATTCTAAATAATTTTATTTTTGGATTTAAACTATTTTTTTTAATTAATATATTTATATTCATATATATATATATATATATATATATATATATATATATATTATGTTAAAATTTCAGAGCAATCAGAGACTGTAATAACCTTGCGAGATTGATGATGATATTTTCGTAATATTATACATATTTATAATTTTATTCAGAAAATCATTTTATTGTTTCGTTTTTTAGATTAAATTGCACGACTTTAAATAATTTTATTTTTGAATTTGAACTAAAAGTTTTTTGAATATATATATATATATATATATATAATATAACCCCAAAAATAACACACTAAAATACTTCAAAACTGAAATATTTTATTTTAATTGAAAAAATAAAACACCAATTTAAACGTTATTGAGATGAAGACCACCACCGAAAGGTGATCCAGCATATCGAGCTCACGACTGGTCAACACACAGGTTGACTAGAATAGTGTGACGTGGATAAATGTGACCAGTAGAGTGGCATGGCATGGCCCACGTGACACGCCAGCAGACCGTGAATCATGATGTCCCTTGTACTTCCTTCAGTGCCTTGGATAAAAGAGAGGAAAATAGATAAATGAAGGGAGAATTATTATTGCTTAGCCCTGGAATTGTTTTGTAGAAAAAAAAAAGAGACATTCTAAATGAAAGCACTTAACGAGTACATCAACATGTATAATAACTATGATTTAAGGGTTCCAAAAAAAAAAAAAGTTAATGCAAACGTGGTCATAGTATCCTTTAGATGTCACTTGATTTTTCTTGATTTTTAACATAATATATATATATATATATATATAAATTGATTTTTAAAAATAATATATATATGTAACTTGATTTTTAAAAAAAGTTAACTTGATTTTTCTTGCATAAATAATCAACTTGAATAGCTTTATTTATAAGTAAAGAAATAATTATACAATTAGGAGCACAATCATTTATAATAAGTGAGGCTCATTACTTATTATCAACTAATTATCTAAAGAATATAAGTATGAACTCCCAACTCTACATCCCTATCATATTGTTGCCTCAAATCTAATTAAGATTTTTTTATCTTATTTTCTTTTGTTTTTTAATAAGAGGAAACAATAAAAGCCAATGAAATAGATCAACACGATACAAGATGACCTCGATAATTATGGTGTTATCCCTATCAAAATCATTGACTGATTAGCCATCATGATGGGAATGAGAGGAAGAGTTATAATATTATTATTTGAGGTATAATTTTTTGATTTCAACTTGGAATGTCATATATGGTTTTTTTACCAAGAAATAAATTCGGGGATGATATGTTTTTTAAAAAGTAGTGATATCTAAATACTGAAGATTTTTTTATTTTGAAATATAAAAATAAAAGATTTTTTCACTTTTTTTTCTACTAAAAAATCAGTATGGTGATAGTGTAATCTTTAAATGGGTTGTGTCCTGAATATGATGACTTAGTTTTTTTTATTTCCTACTAAAGAATCAACCAAAGAATGATATTCATGTTCTTAAGGATTTGAGATTTTTATTTTTATTTTTATAACCAAGGAATGATATTCATGTTCTTTAGGATTTGAGATTTTTTTTTTCATATAAAAATAAACAATCTTGTTTTTTTTAATGAAGAATCTACTTGGAATGGTACGATGCTTAAATATATTGTGCCCTCTCAAATTTAGAAATTTTTATTTTCATGAAAAACAAATAATGACTTTATTTCTAAATCTAAATCATGTTAATATTTTTCTAATAGTGGTTGTAATAATTAGTTAGTTATTTGTTTTTGCCAATATATGAGAATGTTGTTTAGAATTTTTCAGATCCTATAATACACTTATCCCAATCATTGTGAGTGGACTTAGGTAGGTCAAATATATTTTATTAAATCTTTATAACATCATACTAAAGTATCATTAAATTCTCTCATCACATTACATGTATGATAATATAAAGTATCTTCAATTTATGGTATATGCTCAATTTTAAATGCAAGTTTATAAAATAAACATATCTCACAATTTAGAAGAATGATTGATGTGTTAAATTACAAAAATTGGGTTTATATGAAGAAACAAAAAAAAGGCCAAGCTTAGAGAATGAATCATATTTTGGATGATTATAGTCTAACTAGAAGACCATTTGGTGTTCAGATTACAACTAAAGGTATTGATATCATATTTAGGTGTGGTTTAACTTAATGTAAAGATGAGAACCAAGCCAGCAGGGTCTTGGCCTGGTGGTCAAGAAAGGCTTCTCCCTTTTTCTCACCCCAGGTTCAAGCCTTGCCAGGCACGCCTGTCACCCTCGCAGTGTCTTACATGCTCATTGGGTTTGCAGGATGTTCAATGGGCCCGGGGATTTAGTTGTGGTGCGCGCAAGCTGGCCCGGACACCCAGATTATCAAAAAAAAAAAAAAGATGAGAACCAGGCCTAAAACATTTATGAAGAGCCGAAGACTCAATATTGCTATTTTTTAAGTTTAAATCTTAGCAACAAAAGAGAAGTATGAATCTATCATGCAACTCAAACACTGTTCAATTTTCAGCCCATATCTAAAGTTATAGAAACCTAAATAAGCATATTATTTTTAGGCTGGAGAGCTGAGACAATTGTGTACAACTTTCATAAAAATCATCTATTAAGATTATAATGTTATCAATGATATTTTGTCTAACTACCATATCAATAGTTCTAAATTTTAGCCTATAAGAGAGATATTTTGCATAGATTTATATACCTTGGTTTTAAGAGAAAGACCCATGTTCGTTCTTTATTTCCATTTTTGTAATATTCATGTTTTATTTCATATTATTTTCTTATCAATCTCTTGTTTATTCTTATCATTGCTTTTATTATATCTAGTTAATTTATGTCATGGTTATGTTCTTATCTTATCTTATTTATTTTATTTTTTCTTAATTATGTTTAGTTAAATTTATTTATGTCAAGGTGAAAAGGTTATAATAAATGTGTAAGAATAAGTATAATACAAAACCAACATGGATTTTAATGTTTAAATATAAATTTCTTTGCTATTAAAACGTGTTATAGTTATTATCTTAATCAACTATAAAAGGATCTTGTTTTGTTATTGAAATATGTAAGCACAATGAATACTTGACAACATTTGCAAGTGTTAGCATTACTCAAACAACGTAATCAAAGATATTTAATATGATCATGTTAATGATTTAAAATGAGAAATTAATGATGAATCATTCAATTGAAACCTTCTTTATGTCTCATTTTTAGTTGAGTACTAGAAAGATATTAGACTATACTTATTTGAAATATCATTAGTGGATCTTCTAACTTTGATAATTGTTATCTCTATTAAATATTTACATTAATTTCATGTTTTTTAAATTTCCTTAACTCTGTTTCTTTATAATTTATGATTTTTATCCTCAACCTCCCTGTGACTTAACCCTAGTCTTCCTGGGTTATTTATTATTTTGACATTATTGCACTTGAGTAAAGACATCAATTATTTGATTATGTCAATTTTTTGGTATCATTGTCGGGGAGGTAAGTGTAGTGTATTGAAAAATAATCGGGTCGTGACAGTAACTTAGTGTACAAACTATAAAAAAATTCTTATTTTTCTTTTCATTTTTTTTTCTTTTCTTTCTGCACTTTCATGAAATTTGACCATGTCAAGTTTTGGTAACATTGCCAAGGAGGTAAGTTAGTGTACAAACTATAAAAAAAATAATCTTATTTCTCCTTTTCATTTTTCTTTTCTCTTCTTTTTTTCTCTTTTCTTTATGTATTTTCATACAAGTTTGGTCATGCACGTTTGATGCTAGACTTTTAAGGAAATCTTCATATTCCTTACAAAAACATGACTAAAGGAGATGCCACTTCAGAATGATAATAACTATATACTTTCCTTTCCTAATGCATCTCACTTCAATTTTAATCCAAGTATCATTCAAATTTTAACTTGCATTTAGAAAAGTCCATACTTACATTTGAGAGAATTTAAAGAAGTATATACGATTTATAATGACTTAAATTGTAGCATGAACACCATTAGTCTAAAGCTTTTTTTTTTTTTTAAAAAAAAAGATAAAGCTAAAATATGAAAACAAAATATTTGGTGAAGTTATACTAATCCTTGGTATGAAGTGCAATAATAATTTTTAAAGTAGTTTGCTTATTCTTATTGAACAAATTCTTTCAAAAGACAAATCATATGGAATTGTTCCTTATATTGCTAATTTGAGGATTTGAAGAAAGTTTGCAACTTGACTAAAAAAAAGTCTTGCCTTAAAGAACCAAAGCTATATGCAATTGATCACCATAGTCTATGCCTATAATAAGATATAACAAAGAAGTATCAATCACAACAAAGTTGATCAATCCTTATAAAGTTTGCAAGTTCAATAAAAAACTTAGTATGGTAATCACTTAACTACAGAAATAGAAATAAACACACAATAAATGACAACTTGTAGATAAAATTCATCAATTGAATAAAAATCCTTACATAAGAGTATTTATATGTAAAGCCTAAAACTAATTGGTCAAATATGCATCCAATTTAAATAAGGCCCAAACTAATTTAAATTATGTTTCAAATAATAATAAAAAATATTCCAAGATTATTTTTCACTATTTTCCACACATGATAGTGAAAAAAACATAAGAGAAGTAATTGTTGGAGAATCCATAACTCTTAATGAAACAATTTTTTTTTGTTTTCTCACTTTGCTAACAAAATCCAGGCCTAACTTTAAATATATTTTTCTCTCTTCTTCGAATGAATTTGTGAACCTACCATATATCATTGTAAAGATAAAAATGTCTAGTTTCCAACTCATTTTTGAATAGCATCTAAAACCCTTTTATATCTCCATTTATAACCCTAAAAGTAGATAAAGGTCCAGCTTAGTAGATTTAGACTTTTTTAACATAATTGCCTTGACATAGCCCATTGAAATCCTATTAGACCCACTTCATTTTAGGTTGTATAATAGATCTAATACATTCTTTGATGTTTTAACCTTATTGTGCCCAAGTCTTCACCAAATTCAACATTAAGGTCTCATTTACCCCTATGGACAAAATTATCACCATAGTTCCCCCTCTAAATTGTTGATTTTGTTGCTTTACAAAAATATCCTCATGTCCTATAAACATTTCTTCAAAATCAACATCACTCATGTTTATATTATCAACCACAAACTCATCCACATCAGTGTTAAATTATCTAATAGCATTAATAACATTAAGTTATCTTCGCTTAGAATTATTAAAATGTCTCATCTCCAACCTATTTTTATACTTTAATTCATAATGTGTAAATGAGTTATAATTTTGCGGTGTCATGTAGTTGCTTGCCTCTAGAATCTTTGAATTTGAAAACTGGTTTGTTGAAAAGAAATATATATTCCTCACCTAATACCTCATGCTTTTGCACTCTCTCGTGTTTCACTTAAATATAGGTTTTTACTAAAATATGCTTGCTACACCTTTTTCTTATCATCTCCCCATTCTTTGGCTCCTGTGAAACTAATTTTAACACCAAATATTACAACCTTAGTATTGTATCCTATTTTTTGAATAAAAATATGAAACCAGGCAAAGAAAAGATATTGATTATAACTTCACGAGTAACAATAATGTTTGTGTAAAAAATGGATGTTTTTTAAGACATAAAAGAAAATAGATGCGAAGATTATATAAAACATTACACCTAAATATATTAATTATGATGTTATTATAGTGTTATAATTGAAAAATAACAAATAAAAATAATCTTGAATTACTAATATGAATTAGACCTGTTATGACAAGTTCTAATCCCAAATTTAGTGCTTATCAAGTCTACAAGAAGAATAACATTTAACCCTAGAGGTGGATTCTTCCATATACAAATCTCAATAAGATTTCAAGCACCATGGTTTTCTATGAAGTTAGCATAATACAATGTAGTAAAACAACAAGAGGTTGAAAATATGGATTTATCAAAAAAATTGGATGAAATCTTATAATTGTTCATAAAGAATGTCATACCTTCCACCATTTCTTCCAATAACTATGATGAAACCCCCGTTCTTATTAGTTTTAATGCAATGACTACCTACACAAATTGAGCCAAACATAAGAATTTATTCTCATAAAACGTATGAAGATGTGAATCAAATCCATTAAGAGGGATGAAACAAGCAAAACAAAATAATACCTCTACGTAGTCCATAAATAAATAATCAAAAGTAAAAAGAAAAAAGAAAATCATGAAAAAGCCCCAACAATGTGCATATACATAGAGCTTAGAAAGGGAATGAAAAACAAATCAATCAATAACAATATGTTAAAAAAAATACAGTTAAATAATGTGTGTGCTGTTAAAAAAATAAAACCTGATATGGAAAGAAAAAACATGTTTTGATTATATGGAGAGAGAAAAAAGAAAAAAGAAATAGTCTACCTCTATTGATTAGAGATAGGGAAGGGGAAAAGAAGAAAAAGGGTTTGTAAAGAGAGGGTCAGCTGGAGGGAGTTAAGGATTTGTGTCTATGTGAGGAGATGCAGAATTTTTAGGGTCTAGTTTTCCTTTTGTACCTGTTAGTTAATATATGATTGTCATATTGGTTGAACTAGTTTGGTTTGGTTTGATTTAATCAATTTAATACTTTTAAAACAAAAACCAAACCAAACCAAACCATTTTTTTCCAATCAGGTACTTTGGTTTTTTTAATTGTTTTGGTTAAATTTTTTCGTTTATTTTCTCAGTTTATTTGATTTTTCAATTCATTTGCTCACCTTTACTATAGACAACACACTAAACTAGACTTTAACGTGTCTTGCTTTTGGTCAAATGACATAGACACGTTAGGGAGTTATTGATAAATATTATAAAAAACCAATAGTTCTCAGTCTTTCATTGTATACCTAGACACATTTCACATTACAGTGACATTATTATTGTCATTCTCAACAAAAAATAATATAAGATTGGCTTTAGGGGTAATACAATCTTTTCTCAAATCCATTAAACATTATCAAATTGATTAAATACATATATGTCTTTTCAAAAAATTTAGCACATTGAAATGCCTAAATTATCTATAAAAAACAAGATTTGTTTGACTAACATTCATGGGATTTTAATTATTTTCACTTTTTATATCACAATAAAATAACTCAATTATTTATAGAGGAACAATTTCTTTAACTAGCTTCCAAGGAATGCTTTTTATGTTCATCTTAGTAATTGAGTAATTTAACAAGTAAAAATAATGTTTAAAAAACAAAAGTTGTTAGAACATGCATTACATGCGTCAATGAGTAAATTGTGTTGCACTCTTCGAGTGAGGCATACAATGTTTCCCACCATCCAAATGGTGGCTTTCACGATTGCATTTGAATCACCTCAGCAACCTCTCCATACCCTAACACCTCGTGTGGTAAATTCACCTCTGGTTTGGCGTTGACAAGCTTCACCCCCCCCCCCCCCCCTTCATTTTTCTTTTCACCTTAATTTATATGCATGACCCTTCCAATTCTCGAAACAACCTCTTCATTTATTTTTCCTTCAGATGTAGTCCTTGTTCTTTTTGTTACTATTTATTTATTTATAAATAATTTAAAATTAATTTTTGTTTCAATATAAATAATTTTAAATTAATTTTTGTTTCAATTCCATCCTCTTCTATTTTGTTTTACTATTTGAGTTTATTCTCATTCTTATTTTTTATTATTATATTTTTTTTGCTTTGAAAATCTTTTTAAATTGATTTTTTTGTAGTTTCATCGTTCACCATTAAATCAGTTAGGAATTGAGTTTCTTTATTGAGCTCGGGTCTAGAACATCATGGGTTACAAATTTAAAAGATTAACTCAAATTTAGGAGATTTACTCGAGTTTGCTTGATTTTTCATCTTTCTTTAAGCTCATGCTTTTTTCGTTTCATCATTCAATATTTATTTAATTGGAGATTGGACGTTATTTTTTTTATTATCTTTAAATAAGATTTTTCACTACTTTTGAAAATGATTAGAGTTACCTTGTTATTTTTTTTTCATTCTTTATTAAATTTAACTTATTTAAAAGAAATTTCGTGTTGAATTAAATTAATTGATTAGATATAAGCATATAATGCTCATTTTATGATATTTTATTTGATTTGTTTTATGGGTCATTACTCGACGATGTGTGTGACCTCATAGTTATTGTCATACAACTTTTCACAATTAATGACAATAATTATAAACTCTTATAGTGTTGCCAGCCTATTTATAATGGTAGGGTGGTATCCATGGTGGAGCAAAAATTGAGTATCTAATGGGCTTTTCTTTTTCACATATTAATAACTTCTATTTTATAGTTAATTACTGTGAAATTTTTTATTGTTTGCATTATTTAGTATCAATATCTTTTCTTAATCTTAATACTAAATTAATCTAATTTATTAAACTAAGTCAAATCATTGGTCTTGGCTTTAATTTTTTTAACTTCATTTTAAAATGCTAGGATCATCTGAATTTCTTTTTTATATACATTTGCCTAAATATAAACACGTACATGTAACCCCAAAGTCGAGACTGAATCTGCTTTTTGTACAATTTACAGCTGGCGCTCTTCCATTGATTCTCCTATACACACACACACACACACACACACACACACACGATGCATTTCTTTCAACTCCATCGACGCGTGATCGTATTTCTTGAACTATGCCCTACTTATTGCGGTTATTAATATAATTAGTAGAAGCTGAGAGATGGTGCCGGTACCTTTCTGCTCAAGTTTTATGTATTCTACAAAATATCATGCCCACTTAGCCGGGTGTTTAGAGTCCTGCTAACGTGAATTTTTCGTAACAAAAAAGCCGCCTGGCTACTTTCTTTAAATGCTACTGCCCTTTGCTTCCACGAGCTGTATGCCTCATTTCGCTCAAATTTTGCAGGGCTTGCTTACTCGTCAAATCTGAGAAGTCGAGCTTTCCCTTCTGCTTTTTCTTATTGCAAATCTTGCGCAGCAATACAGTCCTCTTGCCGAAGTTAGGGTTTACCAAATATATATTTATAATGAATTCTCTTCATTAACTACTAAACCCTAGATTAATTACACCGTACTCCTTGCCGCACTTTCCTAAGCGGGGGCTTCAACTTTTACCGCGTCAACCCTTCCTTTTATAAACCCAAAGCCTTCCATCGATCCCATTAGCTCCCCATCTCACATTATTAACAAGAAGAGGAAGAAGAAGAAGAAGAAGAAGAAGAGGAATTAAGACCAACCCTCTCTCGTTCTCTCTCTCTTAAATCCCAGAACAATGCAGCTCGTCAAGATAATCTTCATCGTAGCTATAACAATGGCTGTCTCCACCACTCTCACAGTGAAAAGAATCGGCGAGGTTGAGGAGAAGCCATCATATGATGGTCAAAGTATCGACACTTCAACGGCATTGTCACAGGGGCTTGAGATGGACGATGGGAAGAAGAAGCTAATGCCTTCAAAAAGGTTGAGTCGGTTCCTCGCAGAAGGAAAGAATCCCAGAGCCGCTGACCACTGCCTCAAGAACAACGAAATATGCAATAATCTGGAGGGGAAGAACTACAAGTGCTGCAACAACAAGTGCATGGACTTGTCTACAGATAAAGATAATTGCGGTGCGTGTAAGAAAAAGTGTAAATACACAGAAAATTGCTGCAGAGGGGAGTGCGTGCTGCTTTCTCTTGATAAGAGGCACTGCGGGAAGTGCAATAACCGGTGCCTGCAAGGTGAGTTTTGCGTCTATGGAATGTGTAATTACCCATGATGGAGAAAGGTGTTGAGCTTCGTTATTTATTCATAAAAAAATAAAAAAGAAACAGCATTTGGGTGGTTCTCCCACACATTTTATAAAATTAATTAATGTTGATAAAAATAATGATAATAATGATTTACTTCCTTACAATCCTAAAGGATTTTATCCCTATGTAATTCTCCAATGAACTTCAAGTACCGTATTAATCCGTTATCTTTAATTGTACTTACACAATTTTTGCTTTTAGGTTCCATACACAAGATTATGTTTACTGTTTTTCTATAAAGTGTAAGAATATTTTTTAATTTGGACATTAATTTTGATTTCGGCCTCGACATGTGTAAATGTTTAAAGGGTATA
The DNA here is from genome assembly GCA_009078335.1 of Salix brachista. NCBI lineage: Eukaryota > Viridiplantae > Streptophyta > Magnoliopsida > Malpighiales > Salicaceae > Salix > Salix brachista. The sequence continues at coordinate 26,902,246 of CM018587.1, forward strand.
CAAGTAATTGCGATGCATGACTCCAATTTTTCGAGTTAATTAATTATAACTTAATTCTTGTACGGAGTTTATTAAAACTAGTTAATTAGTAGCTATAGTATTAGAAATAATCAAATGGTCCCTTGACGGATATAGATTTCAATTTTTTAGAAAATACTTTCTTTTGTAAATGAATTAAGTTCCCTATTATACTAATTCTCTTTTTCTTATTCATTTTTTCAAGAAATATAACACGCATGTATACTTAATCCAATATTAGCATTTATTTTTTATTTTTATATATTCAAAGTGCGCGAAAAATTATCAGTGATCCTATGAAAGTCTAACTTCCTCCTAGAGCCCACAAAACTAAATCTATGTGAGAGAAAAAAAGATTATTGGTAGGAAAAAAAACCCCATTAAAGAGATATAAAAACTCTAAAAGAAGAGGTTGTTAGGCTAATTAGTATACTTAAGCGAGCACTACAAGCTATACCATCAAGAGATGAGATCTCTAACAAGGAACAAATTCATGTTTAAAAAGTTATCTGTGATAGAATAATGACTTCGAGCTATATAAGGCATAAATCTTTATAACAAAATAAAGGTAAAAAAAATGTCTCATGTTGATGTCATAATACCTAATAAATTTCAAGTGCTTGGATTTATTAGGTACAATAGTATACAAAGTCTCATGATGAACCTTTAGGTATATTGATACAAAATAATTGAAATAGTCAATGACAAGAAGATTTTGATCCATTTTTTCTATAAGAGATTAAACAACTTGATGTTGTTAATTACCCTAGCTTATAACAAAACACACAAGATTGAATAGAGCAATCAAGGGGTCGATCCCATGATGACGTTTTAGTTTAGATTTTTGTGTTATACGTTATGCAATTAGGGGGAGGTTGGGTTTGTGATTATCTACACTATCTAAACTATGGTTGCAATTAAACAATGAATTAAAACTGAAACTTATCAAGAGAACAATCATTCATTGCAAGTAACATCCACCTATGAAAATTATAATTGATCCTTGAAATAAAACTTTAATTCATATTCTGAAATTTATCCTTCCTTAACATTGGTTAATTAACGGTCTCGCCGTATAACTAACCCTAACCAACAAACAATCATAATGTCCGCATTAATGATTTAGTTCAATGGCAGCATTAAGAACTAAATAAATTCATTAATTTTAGCACAACCAAGTTGTCTACAACTTGTAATTTTTGTGTTTGAATGTTCTCCCTAAGGTTAATAACATGTATCCACCACAATTATTAATCCTAGTTGCTTAATAAGTCTAGATCTCACAACTCTGGTTTTGACATCTAACTTGACATTAAATTGTTCACAATAATAGCTTAGAGTCCGCTCAAGTAATTAAGATAAATAATCATAGGAAATTTGCATAGGAAAACAAGCATACTCATTCATAATATAAACTAAAAATAAAGGGAAGAATAAATCTAACAGTTCTTAAAATCCAAAGGTTTTTGTGTCCTTGCAACCAAGAAGATAAATTTAGCCTTGCATATCTATCGAATAACTACTCCAAGAGATGGAAGAATGCATGATTTTGAGTTTGGAGGAGGAAGATTTATGTTTTCTTTCTTCTGCTTGCTGGCTTGCTTGTTGGCTGACTATTTTTTCTCTTTTTTATTTATTTTTCTTGCATTTGATTTCCAGAAATGTATGGATGTTAGCTTTCTAATGCCACTAGAATCACTTTATTTTGATCTCTAGAGCTCACGCTCTCCATAAAACATTGACTGGATGTCAAATCTGTCAATCACCTCTTTTTTGCATCTTTCATCCAAAAATACCTTCAAAACATAAAACAAAGAATATCAAGGCAGTTTATACTCAAAACATAGGTAAAATACAAGGTAAATATGGGTGAAATAACAAATAATATAGTTGCGTCATACATGCATCTTAAAAATACCAATATTCAAAAGTGGAGGGGTTTGATATATGATTTTATAAAGCAATACAAGTTTAATATGGATTTTACTATTAACCATTCTATTTTTCAAAACATAAATGTGTGTGTGTGTGTGTGTTTATTAGAGAGCATGTCCAAAAATGGCAGCAAATATCCATCATTTAATTAAAAAAATGATCATGCTCTACTTAAATGCATTCCTATCTTTATAGTTTGAGTGTTTGATAGGTAATTGGACATAACACTGTACAAATATTGCCATTTATATATAGTGAACCGTTTAGTTTTTTCTAAAACCATTATTGCCTTGCATATCTTTTTTTGCTTTGATATCATGAATACTCATGCATGGTAAGTTTAAAAATTAGGAACTCATGATAAAAGGTTTTTATTATGATCAAACTAGATTGGACAAGGTTAATACGTATCCATTTTATCAATTTGCTTTTGAAATAAGAAAAGGGAATTTTTTATTCCTAATAAAAAATCACATATATCCCTTATTGTTCCACTTAAAGCTTAGAAAATTTGTCGCAATAAACCTTGACTATGACCATCCCTATATTAAGGGGGGGAAATAAAATTAACGCAACTTCAAATTATATAGTTTTAAACAAAAAATATGTCACCCACAACATACCCAAAAAAAATTGCTTTAGCATGATAAGGCAAAATACTAAGGGCATATAAAAAAGGAAGAAAAAAACATGACAAAAAAAATCCAAAAAAGAGCAAAAAGTGTGCTTCATTAGCTAATGGTCAACGATGAGGTAAAATCTCAAAAGGAGTGACAATGAAAGAAAAACATGCATCAAAAAAATAGATTTATATGACATGATAAATAAGTTTTAAAAAGCATTGCATGATTATTCTAAAGTGATCTTTAGTCTTTAAAACCTTTTAGACACCTTTTAAGCATTTGAACTCTTTTATTTCATAAGTACATGCCTTAGTCTACATTATGTGTCTTTACTAGTCTTTTATAGTCAAAAAATGAGTTATCCGGATTCATATGTCATCACCTCGAATATGAGAGAAATTGTTTTGTTGAAAGGGTTATTATTTTATTGATAATAAATATATTATTATTCATGCTGTTAACTTAATTTTATTTAAGCAAGGAGTTTATCGCAAAATCATGACATTTATAATTAAAAAATCTTCATCATAGCAAAAGAAAGAAATTGACACTTGGGGGAAAGGTCACAAATTAGGAATAATTCATCATTTTTTAGTAGCAAATTATGCAAAGTTTCTTAGAATAGTAAATAAAGATGGTTATCAAGAAAAGGTAATCCAATTACTATATAAGACTTAGATGGTATGGTTTATGAAGATACCATAATAGCAAAAGCATCTAGGCAAATATTGTATCTAGACAAACTTGAGCAGGTTAGTTAGTAAAGGGTCATAATTTTAGCCAAGACAAGAGTGATTGATTTCAATCAATAATGAGGAAGTTGAATATAAAAATGATTTCCTATATTTTTTACAACTAAACATGTAATTAGATACCCTAATTTGTTTTGTATGTATTGTTATAATCCATTCCTCCTTCCATATGTATTTTTAAAAAAGAAAAAAGAAAAACAAGAAAATTCAAAGAATAATATTTAAATTATCCAGCAAGATTACTCAAGGTTTTAATTAAATAGGAAATTTGTTTAAAGAAAAATAATTAAAGAATTGATATTAAAAAGAAATTGGTTGTGATTAAAGTAATTAAAGAATCAAGGATCAAAATGATTGGTTGAAAGATCATATCAATTCAAATAAATATTTAATTGAGAAATTGCTTTGAATTAATAATCAATTTAA